>JAQQSW010014339.1:0-12129 GCA_028646575.1 Pseudocheirus occidentalis | reverse complement strand
CACCCCTTGATTTCCAACAAACCTCATTTTGGTCCAAGGGGAGGCCTTTTCTTCATTTTGACTCTGGGTAGTCTCTCTGATTCCCTGGATCCTCTTCCCTGGTCCCAGCTCCCTCCTGAGTCTGTCAAACAATCACCTAGAGTCAGGAGCAGAAAGCTGATAGGTTCTTATCCAGTCCTCAGGGATGAACAGTTCCCAGGTCCTTGTCCAGTCCTCAGGGCAATCCCCAGCACACACTGAAGTTCACAAGATTCAGCATACCTCAAACCATTCAGGACTTCTCTTGCCTGGAACTCAAGGATCAGCCAGGCCACCAGCAAGTAAAGTCCCATCCTGTTCATGTCTTCAGTCAGCTTCATGAAGGAGTCAAATCCAAAATCTGTCCTGTCTCTGTAAAATTCTTCCTTATAAGCACTAACCTTCTCCCAAGTCAACAGGGGAGTGTCTCAGCCAATACCATTCTTCCAAGTCAACAGGGGAATTCACACCTTTTCACCAATGGACAGAGTTCTATACTTAGCCCTAAGTTACTGGGTGCTACTTAGCCCTAAGTATCTGATCTACTTAGCCCTAAGTATCCTATCCACTTAGCCCTAAATATCCAACAAATTGATTACCATTACAGTTGTCTTGCCCATTGGATTGTGAGATGCTTGAGAACAGGGATTGGATTTCTTTGTTGTTGTTTTGTGTGTTTGTTTGGGTTTTTTTTGCCTTTCCTTGTAGCCCCCGAGTTAGCCCAATTTCTGGTACACAGGAGGAACTTAATAAACATTTGTTTGTTTGTCTGTATTCCAATTAATTCCCTACTAATTATTATAAGTGGTTTCTCAATTTGATTCCCAACTTATTTACCTGTAATTGTCACTTGTTTATTCTGGTTCTGTCTCCTACAACTGCCACAAGTAAGTCTACCTCTGCTTTCATCTAAGGGCCCTTTGGGTATTTGAAAACTGTTCTCAGAGCTCCTTTGTGACTTCTCTCTTCAAGATTAAGTGCCCCTGTTTCCTTCAGGTATTCCTCATAGAGTATTCTGTAAATACTACATTTTACTCAACAAGTTGTAGAACCCTTAGGTTAGATGCTCATGAAAACTTGTTACTGCACAAATATTTATTTCTACAATATGAATGAACTACTGCAGACTGATACCTGCCTAATTCTATTCTTGAGAGTAATATGAATTGTATGGTACATAGACTTTATATGACCTATTTTTTGCACCTTTTAACCTTCTAGGCTTGCAGCTGTTTTCCAGATGGTTGAAATTATTGTATTTTTATTGTCAGATAAGAGAGGTTTTACTGTAGCCTAACTCTTTTTGCAGGTTATTAATCTATACATCATTTAACTAAAACATTCTAATAACTAGAGCAGTAGTGCCAAACAAATAAAAATGGATTCATGTGGGCATATATTGAGTTAAGAAACCACAAATGAAGAGCATCTATGTTGTATTGTATGATTATTTATTTTACTAAACATTCCCCAAATATGTTTTAATCTAATTTGGACACACTAGGGAATGTTGCTGGAGGTAGACAGCTATGTTCCATGAGTTTGACACCTCTAGCTTAATATATTATGGCATCCAACTGTTTAGTTCAAAGAGAAGTTTATTTATTGGATATCTACTTTGAACGTTATATTTCACTCAGTACAAACCTCTAAAACTCTGATGTAGAGGATGACCTCCACCTAAATAGCTTGATTTCTTTAATTAGTGTTTAGTTCAATAGCAAATGACGTGGCTTATATAAGGAGTGACTTATTTATGGCTTCTTCAGTTCAATGGAATTTATATTGGTAAGTCAGTTCTGTGGTACAGTCATATAATGAGGAGTTAAAATTGTTAACATATATTTAAACTGGCATCAGATTAGTACATTTTTAGAAACCCCTCTGGGCAATCTTTCCCTAAAATCAAATCTATGAATTGACTAGGCAAATGGCTACCTCTGAGACAGAAGCTTTAATTCTGGGTATGTAAACAAGTGAGGGGAGCTATGGATGATTTAAAGGAGTCCATGAACTTAGATGGGGGAAACTTACATTATTAATTTCATTAAGCTCTTATTTGAATTTACCATTTACTTCAATTAAACAAAAACAAAATTCTAAGAAGGGTTTTATTTATTTTATCAGACTGCCAATGGTGGCCATTATATAAAAGAAGACTTAACATTCCTGAGTCTCTTCATGTCTATACTCTCAAAATTGTAACTCATGAACCCTTTCCTTTAATGTTCACAATTGTTTTAATGTTCACATACACAATGTTAAGCCCATAGACACAATTAATTCAAAGCAAATCAAGCATTCCTAAGTTACTAGGAAGCTATTCAAACTTGGGATCATGTACCAATGTGTTAAAAAAAATCTCCAGCTAATTTGCTTGGAAGAGAAAAAGAGTATGGTGGTGGGAATATAAATTGCTTAAGATATCACCAATCATTTGATATCCCTCCTACACTTTGATTTGCATCCTTATTTCAATTCAACAACATTTAACACCTACTATGTGTAGCATATCACACCAGACACCGAAGTGCTGATGAAAAATGACCCAGTCTTTTCTTTTATGGAGCTTATGAAATACTTGTAAAAGTAAAACATGCTTTAAAAAATGTGAAAATTAAAAGGATGGGTCCAGGCAATGTGGCGAGGACTATTTGAGAAAGATTACCTTCACCTGCCTTATGAATTGGAAACCTGGGAAAGCACCAGGAAGTGACTTCTCAGCTGTTTTAGGAGGCTAGATTTTAATAAGTAGGAGTTTGAAGGGAAATGCAGGAGTGATGGAGTTTAAGAATTCATGGAGTTAGAAGAGGGGAATATGAGGTCAGTCAATAATGAAAAATCTGCCTTATGATAGGGCAATACTTCTGAAACCAAAGAGGATCTCTAAAGCCATTTATTCCATTTCATTCATTTTACAAATGAGAAAACTGAAGCTAAGTTGGGTGAAGTGACTTGCTCACGGTCATTCGGGTAAGTAAGAACCAGAGGTGGGATTTTAATTAACATCCTTTGATTGCAAATATTAGATTCTAGAATTCATAAATTTAAGGGAATGAGTCTGAAATATTTCTTTTGAGTTAAATGATGAAAAGCCTTCAATGTCAATGTGTGTGTGTGTGTGTGTGTGTGTGTGTGTGTGTGTGTGTGTGTGTGTGTGTAGAGACAGAAACAGAGACAGAGGGAGAAAGTATGTGTGTGTGGAGGGTGTGTGTGTGTGTGGATGTCTTGATTTAAATCTATCACTTTTAGAGAAATAGTGAAGATTGATGAAGAGTAATGAAGGTTATTGTGACTGAATTATTATAGAAGGGAGAGCCTGGCATTGGGGAGATCAATTAGTAGGCTATTCAAGTTGTCCAGGTGAGAAATGATGACAGCCCATGAACTAGCATGTTGGTGATGTTATTAAAAGAGGACAATGACAAAAAGACACAGAGGGAGAATTGTTAGGATTGCTTCCAAGTGATAAAAGATAGCCAACAAATCCTAAGCTTTTGCAACTTGGTGACAATCAGCATGGTGGAACCTTCAACACAAATGCAAAATTTGGAAGGAGGGGCACTTATTAGGAAGAGAAGCTTAAGCTTGATTTTTTTTATTTCAGTATTATAAGTATTGTAATAAATTTGATAATGAATAAGTATTCAGTATTATAAGACAGGAATTGTATTAGACACTGGAGATTTGGAGACAAAAATGAAACATTCTCATCCCTCAAGGAGCTTAGAATTTGTTGGAGAGAAATAACATGCATTTAAGTACATATAGAATATGATATTATTACCAAGTAAATATAAAATAATTTTCCAATAGGGACAGCATCACATTGGGAAAGAAGTCAGAAAAAGTCTTCTGTGAGAGTTAGCAATTGAACTGAATTTTGCAGGGAGCCAGGAATCTTAAAATGCATAGGGGAGAAGGGAGTCAGAGTGTGTGTTGAACCTGGGGTATAGCTGGTAAAAAGCAGAGAACAGAAAATATGTTGTATATAAGAAACAACAAATAGTTAAGTTCACAAAACAGCACATGTAGGGGAGCAAAGTGTAATAAGGTGGGATAAGATTATGAAGGGTTTGAATGCCAAATAGGGGATGAAAGGATCAGCAGTTTAGAGCAGGAAATGGCCCTATTATCCACCAGCATTTTGTAATTCATTTGGTCATAGGGAATCTACAAAGCTTTCTGAAGAAGAGGATAAAAGGTCAGACCTATGCTTGACAAACATTATTTTGAAAGTTACATGACCAAGACCACATGGCATAATGGTTAAAGAGAGATAGTCATCAAATTAAGACAATCCAGGGTCCTTCCCCAACCCATACTGGCTATGTCATTTTGGGCAAATCACTTAACCTGTCCATATTCTAGGCAACACTCTAAGATCATAAATTTCAGAGAAGCTACTGAATTCCACTGATAGAGGGGGTTAATTCAATTAGTCTGATGTTATACCAAAGAAATCAAAGCTTCAATTCCTGAACTTATCCAAAACTTTATCTCTTGGTGGGGAGCATAGAGGGATCAGCTTGAGAAGAAAGGTACTTGACAAAGGGAGACCCCTCTGGAGGCTATTGAAACAGACTGGTAAAACAAGATAAAGACCTTACTTACGGAGGTGGCCTAGTGAGTAGAGAGAAGGAGAGGGATGCTAAAAGTGTGGTGGAGATAACAATTGGTAAAATTTGACAGATGATAGGATGCATTGAACTCTAGAAAAGTAATCTGGTGGTGATGCATTTGCACATTCAGAACAAGACCTCAGGTGTGAGACTGACTCAGGAAGATAGGCTTCAGAGTTATTTGCATATCCCTGGAAGCAGCAGGGTTGCTCCAAAATTCCAGAAGCTTTGTTCTCATAATTATTTAAGAGTAAATTAAACCTTTGTCATCTGAACACTTCAGTGAGTTGCAAAGTATTTTCACTTTTCCTAAGTACAGTTTGTTTAACCAATCTTTTTTGGTATTTCCTCTACAAGTCATTGGTTGAGTCTATTAGAAAGAGAAAGAAAGGAATACTGGTATATGCAGGCAAGAACTCATAAAGCCAAGGTTCACACATAAACAAAGAAATGATTCTATTAAATGTTCCAAAAGCTCAATGAGTCACTTACTATTACTTATTTTCTTTGTATTTTTGTTAATCAAAAGCTTTTAAAGATTATATTATTATAATATTATATATATATATATCATATATAAAGATATTTATTATATCTTTATTCTAGCAAGAGATTATGCATGTTAGTGATTTTAATTGTATTTGAAATGTCTGCTCCCTTGGTTAATTCAGCTCAATTCCATTGTCTTTAGGGTTTTTTTTTTCTTATCTGTGTTCAAAAGAACTTAGAAGATAGCAGATATCTACTGGAAAGAGTTTTATTTTACAAAGCCTGTGGATCAGAGATTAGGTGGTGAGTGATCATCTCTGTGAAGCCTGAATTGCCTGTTTTATTTAGGTGTTGCAGGTCTCAGTCATCAGCAGGTTTTAAGTAGAGAGGATCTCATGTTCTCCTCCCATGGAGTTTATGATTCAAGTGAATTTGGAGCAACAAAAAAATTTTTAAAAAAGGAAAAAGAACACATTGGTATTTAATAGGGGATTACTCTATCAGAAGCCAACTATAAGTCTCATATATATAAACTTCATGATCTCGACTGAGTGAGCAGATAATAATCTGTTCTCCTTTGTTCAATGAAGGGCACGTTGTCCTCTAGCCCCTGATTTTTCTATTCATCAAGCCCACTGTGGAATACCCAATGATCCCAAGCACACAAATAGAAAGGAAATCCATTAACACATCGAGTGTTTCAGAGATTAGAAACACTGCCCAGGAAATGTACGTTCTAATGAATGGATATAGGCAGAGGGAGTGTTCGTCCACATTGGTGGAGTTCAGATGATGAAAGTATAAAAAGGAAAACTTTCAGCACTCGAGGTAGAAATGGTTTCCTCCACTTAGTGCCAATTAGTTTGCTGTATTATACCATAGATCATTGCCAAGTTCCTGTTTAGAGCGAGATGGAGTGCACAGTCCAAACCAGAGTTTCCTTTTGCCTGGGGAATTCCACTTTTGAATGCTCTGGTTCCTGCTGCAAACCATCTTGAGAGCTAGTTTCTCATTTACCAGGAGCACATTGCTCTGAGGGATTGGTATTCTTGATGTTCTTATCTGTTACCCCCTCAGTTTTTGCATCTCTTCATTTGATGGCCACCGCAGCTAATGTTATTGATCTATGTGGTAGCTGAGCTCATCATCCCTGCTGAAAATGAGGTTGCTGACTCCATTTTCTTTTGTCTAGGACATGACTTGATGAGCTCATATATTTTTTCTCCTTTCTTTAGTGTTCCCTTTTCTGTTCAGCTTCTCAATATCTTTCCTGTAACAGAATAGAAATTCAGTCTCTTTGTCTGATAAATATGGTGCAATATTTTGGGGAAAATAAACTTTGAAAAAATTGTCATTTATCATCCTCCTTTTTTCTTTCCATCATAGAGTCAAAGAACATAAATTCATTAACAATGAAGAGGGACCTCACCAAGGAATTTTTTTTTCATGAACATTGGGGAAGTTTCTGAGACTGCTGGTACCATCCCATCCAAGGTATACGTTTTGGCCATGGAGCAATTTCTTAAATGAGTTGGATGCTAGGAGGCCATTCAAATCCAATTACTCTCTGTTCAGTTAATGAATCTTTGATTCATTTTTCTAAAGAGAAATTTCCAGTGGCTGCTTTTGATGCTTTATAAAGCTCACAACCTTCTCTGGGTATAGATTAAGTTGTTAAATCACTGTGAAAGTAGACAGGAATGGCTTTCTGGGGGGATTAGCTCATCCCAAAAGGTGCCAACTTTCCCAGTTCTTAGAGCATCTGAGTGCAAAGAGAATGACAGGTGTGTGATACTATTGAAAGATGAATCAGGTTTCCTGAAGAAATCACTCCTTCATTCTTGGGACCTGGGGCTCATCAAGTAGGGGTTTCCCTTCTGTCTTCATAGACTGTAGCAACATCAGAGGCCCCTGTTTGATTTCAATTCCTTTGATCATCCAGAAGCTGGGAATTACATCTTAGAAAATGTCTGAAGGGAGGTTTCACATGTTTGGAAGGAAGTTCATTTTATTGTTTCAAAAAACTGAAAACAAGTTTACAAGTAAAAAAAAAACATATAAGCTGTTTGAGGGTCTGGGATATTTCCATTCTGTCTTTATTACCAGGAATAGTATAGTGTCAGGCAACAGTAGACACATATTGATCTATTGATTGATTGATTGATTTGCCAGATGATCTTTTGCCAGAAACTTGACATCCTTTTAGAGGAATCAAAGTTTTAAATAATGAGTATGGAAACCCCAAATTCCAGTCTGAAAAGGAAGCCCAGATTTTGTTAGTCAATTAGCCAGTTAATACACATTTATTAAACATTTACTATGTGATACTTTGTTAAGAGCTAGAAATATCAAGAAAGGAAAAACAAGCAAAATATACATATATACACATAAACACATACACACATACACACACAAAATAGTTTCTTCCCTTAACATATAAGTAACTAGGTAAATAAAACATGTAGGCCTATTTGGAAAAGGAAAGGCATCAGCAGCTAGAGAATGGGGTGTGTCAGAAAACACCTTCTGTGGATAGTGGCCTTTGAACTGAGTCTTGAAAAAAACAAAAAACAAAACAAAACAGATAAGGAGTAGAATAAGTAAAGAAAGAATTTCAGGCATGGTCAACAGTCTATAAATGTGAGATTGACCTTTGTGTTTAAAGGAACTGTAAAGCAGACCAGAGTTGCTGGATTATGGAGTATGTGATAGGGGATTAAATTTAAGATGGCTGAAATGATAGGAAGTTGACAGGTTGTGAAAAGCTTTGTAATGCAATGAGGACTTTATATTTGTTCTTTGAAGTGATAAATAGTAAGTGATGGCTAATTTCTACTGATCCTTTAAATCAGTGGTTTTCAACCTTCCTAATGTCAGGACCCTTTAATACAGTTCCTCATGTTGTGGTGACCCCCAACCATAAAATTATTTTCATTGCTACTTCATAATTATAATTTTGTTACCGTTATGAATTGTAATGTAAATATCTGATATTCAGGATGTATTTTCATTGTTACAAACTGAACATAACCCACAGGTTGAGAACCGCTGTTTTAAATTATTATAAAACTCGTGTATAGAGCACTTTAAATTCTCCAAACTGATTCACTCAGAGCAAAGCTGTGAGACTGGTGAGACATATTATCTTCCTGTTCTGTAAATGAAAATATCTGGTAATTTTCCCATGACCAAAATGCTATTAAGCATCTTGGGTGGGATTTTAAAACTTTTTTCTTGATTCAGCACTCTCTCCAAAAGTCTATGTTGCTACTCAATTGAAAACTATAGTAACCAATAATTTTCCGTTGTTGGAATAGTCTTTCTAGACTAGAATTTTTCATAAATGTTATTGAATTTAATATTCCTTATTAACTTAATGATTTTTAGTTATGTATAATAATGACCAAAGAGTATGAAGAATGTTGGACATATTTTTTAAATGTCCTTTTATTTATTCACATAGAGAAATGAACAGTTATAAATCATAATGTTTCCTTCAAAAGAAATAAATAGGTCTAGTTTCTAAAGGAAACAGCTTTATAAAATTCAAACTCAAATATTCTCAAAATATCTATTAAAATAGAAGGTTGGTTTGTACTAAATAAATCCTACACCATCCCAAAATTTCTGGGGATACCAGATAGGAAGGGTTACCACTTGTGCCAAAGAGATGACTCCACTTAACTGCCAACTAATCCTATCCAAAGATAGCTCAAGAGAGACACTTACCGGGGAAACAATAAATAAAACCTTACTATACAAGGTTGTTTTAAATACAATACTTCCTGAAACTATATCAAGATGCAGAGAAATTGTCAAGAAACTTTCAACAAATACAGAATATAGGAAGGCTTGTGTTGCTTTAGAGAAAGAACATGTTTAATTACAAAGAAAAAAAGGGGAAACCACTTGACCATAAGCTTATATGTCACCCAGAATAAATCAGTGATTTGGAGGTGTGAAATATCTATCCCATGAAACACTTGGCCATAATTTGCCCTAAATAAATAAAATTATGCTGGCATAAACAACATCCCCGTTGGCCTCATGGATATTCACCTTTCTATCTTTTACCATGTAGGGTTTCCAAAGCAGAAAACAAGAAACTAGGTTATATATATATGAAAAATCATTATATTTTCCAGAATATATGCTGCTCTCCTAAAAAAAGAGATTTCCTCTAACTAAACCAAAAAAACCCAGCCTGCATTATAGGCTGCATTCTAGTTTTGGAGGGAAAAGTGCAGCTTATTCAGACTAATATAGCACATTTTAACAACCATATAATTTTTCTTATCAAAGAAAATCCCTAAATTACTAGGTCAATGACTGAAATATCTATTATACAGACTATATACTGCTATTCACTTTCCATATGCTAACCCTCACAGTCCTCCCCGGTCTTCCCCAAAACAACTCAATCTGTGCTACTGAATTCGGTAAGAAAGACGGATTAGAAAAGGTATTTGACAAGGGCTATCTGGTCTCAACGTTTGCTCAAAGAGAGATTTCATTTTACTGCTCTGAAATATGGCCAAAACATATTTCTGCAGAAGGCATTCTCATGCTATAAAACTCCCCTGGCATGCTTCTAATTTCAAAAAGTTTAGCATTAATAGGCTTGTAGATTCGCTAGTTCATCTTGCTGAATAATATTTTTTTAAACGATTCATCCCTAGCATGACAGAAGGTTTTCATGACTGAATTGTTTTCTTGGTGAAAAGTATCATAGGCCTCCTTAGATTTATCTCCTTTAAATAGTTTTCAGACATACATTATAGCTTCCTATCTGGAATTTCAAAAGTGAGAAAATGAACGCTTAAGTAGATTAAGGACCTGATCTCTTCCCTCAAGGAACTTTTATTTTTCATTCTTTATCTGAGACATTTCCATACTGTAAAACTCTAGAACAGTGGTTCTCAACTTTCCTAATGCTGTGACCCTTTAACAGTTGTATATGGGCATGTGTGGATGTGGCAGACTCACCTGGAGACTGATAGAGAAGGTTCATAAGGCCATCTGAAATGTGTGTTTTCTGATGGTCTTAGGCGACCCTAACCCTGTGAAAGAGTCATTCGACCCCAAAGGTGTCACAACCCGCAGGTTGAGAACCACTGCTCTAGAAACACTTATGAACATATTAAAAAATACAACTGTATAAATGGTCCCTGGTCACCTTCTACCACCCGGCCCTGCCACTACTCTTAGGTATTGAAACATTTTTCCCATACTACCCCACTACTTTTAAAGCTGAATACTTTGACAAGTTTCATTTTCTACTTTAAAGTAGTCTATTCTTTTTAGTATACTAAATAACATTTTTGGACCCACAAAATGCAAACAGCCCAATAAACTAGAGTACCTCTGTAGAAATTCAGAGCTCTGGATACAATCAATTTTTTTTTTCTGGATGATGTTTAATCTTATATATATTTCACACAAGGAATAGCCAAAAGAAAAGTTTAAAATGTCACGTTACAGAATACTAACCTCATCATGCTCTTGAATAGTACCATTTAAACCTACAATGTACAAAGGCAGAGGATTTTAGGTGTATGAAGTAGTTTTCTTTGCTCTTACAACTCTTCCCAACCATTATCTTTGATACTTTCAAATGTTTCTGGAGTAAGGACTTTTTTTTTTAATCTAGTGGTTTAAAGTAAGACTATACAATGGGTGCTGGGTATTTGGAATCAGGGTTTTAGGCCACCTTTTTCAGTTTGCTTTCAATTGCGTTTATCTTTTCACTGATACTTAAGTTGAACTGAGTGGATTCAGTGCTAGATGGTGCCTCAAGACTGATTGGAAGGATTTTGTCATTCTTATTATGATAATATTTCTTGATGTGGGCATGGGCCCACCATACCACCAGTGTAGACAAGGCCAGCTTGCCATTGAGACACTGGATCACTTGACCTGCTTCCCATTTGGTTTCAAAGTTAAAAAGAAAAAAACATCAGGGGGCTGAGCCAAGATGCTTGCATAGAAGCAAGAAGCTGCTGCAGCTTGCACATAGCCACCTCAAATACTCATAAAATATGACTCTAAACAAATTTGAGGGCTACAAAAGTCACAAAAATACAGAAAAACACATCTCACAAGGAAGGCAGTTTGGCAGGAATGGCTCATGGCAGCACCCTGAGAGCTGAAACCAGCCCAGCCTAAAACCACAGCCTGGCCCCAGGGCAACCAGGACAAGCCACAGCTGGAGCCTTCAGGAGAGTAGATTAGCAGCAGCTGTGGATCTTTCCAGACTTATCAAGCTATAAGAAACAAGGACAAAATGAAAGGTCAGTGGAACTCAATTAAATTTGGAGGAGAAAAGCAGTCTGGTGGAACTGCCTCCAGGGCAAGGAAGTGGCAGAAGTGGCGGCCCTGTAGCCATCTCCACATGATTGCTTCAGAGCTCCCGGCCTGCAGACTTCAGGGGGGCGAAGCAATCATTCAGAGGCTATGTACTCTTGTGTTGAGTGGCCTGGATCAGGTTTGTGGTCTTTGGTGGTTGTCCTGGGGTGCGTTTTCAGTGAGCAAAGCTGGTGGGGGCTGCAGTGGCACCCTAATAGTTCCAGCAGCTGCGAAAACCCCAGTGATTTGGGACAGAGCTTTCTCCTCTGGAATCAGAGTACCACAGAGCTAAAAAAGTCAAGTTATTTGACCCACAACATGAGCAGGTAAAGGAAGCAATGTAAGAACAGCAATCAAACTCTAGAATCCTTTTTGGGGGACAAAAAGTATCAAAGCATGGAATTGGAGGAAGACAGCACAGTTAGAACTCCCATATCCAAAGCTTTCAAGAAACCTGTAGACTGGTTACAAGCCACAGATCACCTTAAGAAGGATTTTGAAAACAAAATAAGAGAAGTGGAGGAAAAATTGGGAAGAGAAATGAGAACGATGCAAGAAAATCATGAAAATAAAGTCAACAACCTGACGGGAAGAAAATAACACCTTAAAAAATAGATTAACTCAAATGGCAAAAGAGGCCCAAAAAGCCAATGAG
>JAQQSW010014338.1:0-12129 GCA_028646575.1 Pseudocheirus occidentalis | reverse complement strand
TAAAATCACATATTTATATATGTGTATACATACATATATATACATCTGTGTCACAGGTAAATGTATACATATATGTATCCATGTGTATATGTGTGTTCTGTGTACTTGTAAAATATGTATGTGCATCCAATATATTAATATGTATATAATGTATCAACATATATATTGCCTACCTATATCTCTGTATATATCTTTGCATAGCTATAAAGAGATATATAGATATTTAAATACCTTATTTTGCATCACAGATAGATGCACATATGCATATATATGCCTATTCTGTGTGCAGCTGTTATGCATAGATAATAAGCATAAAGATAAATGTATACATGCATGCATATAGATAAATACCTATATATGCATTTTTCATATATTTATGTGTATATGTATATATGTCTTTTACAGATACATACATATTTCTTTCTTTAAAAACATCTGTATATGTTAGAGATAGATACATCCATTTGTATGAGTCACATACTTAGTATTTCAAAACTCAGTATAGTTTTAGGTATAAACCTGTTTAATAATAACTATGAATTCAAGTAAAAGTATGAACTTACAGTGGTTTATGAAGTTTAAACTATATATACATATAGTTTAAAGTTTTTAAGTATATCCACCTATACACACACTTTATATATTTATCCTTCAGTAGAGAGGAAAATAATTTAAGAAAACAGAGCTTTAGAACTAGAAAGGGCCATAAAGGTTATTAAATCATTGAGGAATCCTTTCATTAGAATCCAGAGGGATAATCATTTTTTCTCTATTTATATTTCTCTAGAAGGGGGGAAGGAGTGTCATCTCACTACATCTTAGGAAGTCTATTATATTCTCTTCCATAGATTGAGGATACTTTATTCAATAATTCTGAGGGATTTTTTTTCAAATTTAATCCATTATTTCTGTTAAATTAAGTTACTATTATATATAAACCAAACACAACACACAAACACACACACACACACAGTGAACCACAAAAAAACCCAATCTCAACAAAAAAGGATACCAATCAGAAAGCTATTGTGATGCTTCTAAGGAAAGGGGGAAAGGTACTCTCTTTCCCTGATCTACAAAACCTTAAGAGTCCATATGAACAGATAGGAATTAGAACAAAGAAGAAAAATAACTGATGGTTTTTACCAATTTTCATACTATCTAGAGTTGTAAGGGACCTCAAAGACTGTCTAGTCAAACTCCCCTATTTTATATATTAAAAAAAACTTAAATCCATGAAGGCTTTGTGACTTGCCCAAGGATATTTAACCGCTGTCAAAGGAGAAATTCAAATTCAGATATCTGCTTTTCCTCTGAAGAGCTAACTTTACACAGCTAAGTGCCTGTGATATAACTCTGCTGGATACAACACTATGACCTATCTTAAACATTTTTCACTGATTCTATCTATAAGAATTTTTTGATAGAATTGTTATATCCTTGCTGTTCAAAAATCTCTCTACTTTTGTCCCAATGTCCCATCTTCCCTACCATCACTTTATTTCCAGAAATGTGATGCTTCTCTTAGGCAAATATTTTCATCATTCTTAACTAATTTTTGTGTTAAACCTTTTTTTGGGGGGGGGGTGGATATCAACTATCTCTTTTCTAGTACTATGTTAACATTTGTCTTCTTAAGAGTGGTAGGATTGTATTGTTTTGCAGATGCAAGCTATCCTCTGCACAGAATGAAAAAGGTTTTCTATCTGGAATATCTTTTGCAGCTTCTCTACTTTTCCAAAATCTAGATGCTCCTCACAATACTCTCCTATTTTTTGCTTGTTTGTGTTTGTTTTGTTTTGTTCTAGGAAATAAGATGTAAGCTTTGACATTTTGTGCACTATACAGTATGGGAGTTTCTAGCTCACGGGGATACTGTATTCCTTTGATGAAAGGTCATGGGGCTATGATGTTTGCATCAGTCATTACATCCATAGAGAACTGAGCAGCAAAACATGGCAATTGGTAGACTTTAGTGTCTGATCTGAATTTCAATATTCCATCTAGGTATACACTGTAGTGACATAGCAAAATCTAAGTCCCTCCAATAAAATAGCAAATAGCTGAATTCCTATTGTATACCTTGGACTGGATGCCTTCATGGAAACTCAGAGTTGGAAGAGACCTCAGGGACCATCAATCTGATTCACCTATGAGTGGAGTCCCTACTATAAAATATATAATAAAATGGCCATCCAGTCTTTACCTTAAGACTTCCAAAGAAAAAGAACTCATTACTTCCCAAGGTAGCCTATTCTACTTTTCAGAGTTTAAATTCTTCCACATATCAAGCCTATCTACCTTTGAGCAAATTCCACTCAGTTGGCCTTAATCCTCTGGGTTAAAGAAGAAAGAATTTAATCCCTGTTTCACATGGCAACTCTTCATCTACTTGGAGATAGGTATTATGACCCATGAGGCTTCCTTATCTTTGCTCACCAACTGCATTTATTTCAGGTGAATCATATCATTCTGGTTGTCCTCCTGTGAATGCTCACCAGCACATCATTGTAGCACTCAGAAAATAATATTCTTGGTGTAATTTGACCAGTTCAAAGAACAATAGGACTTCTCTTGTCTTGAGCACTATGTTTCTTCCACTCAAGCCTAGGATGACATTAGCTTTTTTCAGTGATTACACTGCTGACTTCCATGATTTAGTTGCACTTGTCCTTAATATAAAACACAGAGAAGAAATTATGGGTGGGATTTGCATGGTATTTTAAGTCTTATACAATTATTTATATTATCGTCTTTGTCATATCTACTACTATAACTGTAGGTTCTACAGTTATTCTTGTCATCATTTTAAAGATTAAGAAACAGAAACCAGAGAGGTTAATTAACTTTTCTATGGCTATACAGCTAGTAAATCTCAGAGGTAGAATTAAAGCACATTTGTTCTGATTTTCAGTTCATTTCTCTTTATAATACATAAGGGTTTCTTAACCTTGGGTCCATGAAGCACCAAGTGATTCAAGTCATTCTTTAATTTTTATGAGAAAAACAATTATATTTTCATTCTCATCAACCTCTAATTTAGGAAATTTATCATTACTTTGATTATGATTTTTAAAAATCTAAGAAAGGTTTCACAAGCTTCATCAGATTGCCAAAGAGGTCAATGACATGGAAAAAGACACACACACACACACACACACACACACACACACACAAAGAATTGCTATCACTTTGCCAAGATGCTTCTAAAAATAAAAATATGCCCTCTCCACTATTTCATACTATTGTGTAGTGAAACCAGTGTTTATGATGGAGACTCTCTCCCTACCAGAGAAATCTATGAATATTATAATAGATCAGAAAAGGACAAAGGGAAGTTTGCTCTGGACACAAATCAGTTAAGACACCAGTTCTTGTTTCCTTCCAAAGTACGTTCTTTTCCCTTGATCTTGTAATCCTTCTAATTACACCAGGAAAGAGGTCCTCAAAATTCTACCCTCACTTAAACATCGGTAAGTCTTACAGGTTTTGATTTTCTTCACCTGAAGAAGGCACTTATGAGAATGTATCATTTCTTACTTTTAGAAAGCAGCCCAGAAGAAAGACAGCAGCAGCTGGGGCAGCATGAGGGGAAAAGAGAGAGCACTGAAGCAATAATCTATAATTGGGGAAAAGTGAGAAACTTTGAATTATTTACCTTAAATTCTTCAATCCAGAATTTCCTATATACAAAAATAGCAGTCATCAACATGACTAGGTTTACTTGATGAGGTAAATACATATACTTTTTTTTCTCCAAAAATTGTAATTCTACCATTCTCTCCATTCAAAGACTGCAGCTAAAGCTGTAGGCAGTTTCAGTACTTTTCCATTATTTCTCACCCTAACCAAATGTAGTCACTGTAGTCCACATTTCCTTATATCACACCAGTTTGGCTACAGGTGTTCCCATTCTGGTCTTTTCAAACAGTAGATAGTTGGTGTGATTTTCCATGGGGAAGTCTGTATGGCCACCTGTTCCCATGAGCATTGATATTCAAGGTCACAATTGCCCCTTCTGTGGATGTACCTGTGGAGAAAAAGAAAAAAAAAACAAGACATAAATTCCACAAGGTCAAGGACTAAGTCATGATAGGATTTAAGAACCTTAGAAAGCAATTTAAAAACAGGCACAAATTTATATAGGGCAAACAGAGTACTGTATTAAATGCAGACAGGCTATATTGAGTAAAAGAAGAATGAGAGTCAAGGGGGTTAATTGGGGAAGCAGGTGAATTTTAGGAGAATTTTAAAATAGAAAAAATATGAGGAATGGTGGGAAAAAGGGTAAAATGTTTTCCACGTACATGCTCAAACCTATATAGAAGAAAAATCTGCCACATCAGTGCAGGGAACAACCTTATGTTTGGGTTTTATTTTTGTTTGTTTCATTTTTTTTGGACAAAAAAAATAGCCTAATGACTAGTATAAAAGCAATTCCTTTGATTCTAGCCTTTAATTTATTATTTGTTTAGTTTCATATTTGCAAAATATATAACTTTGTAGAAATCACATAATCCATCTGTTTTACTTGTCCCATATATAAAATGGAAGGAACACTTCTTTTCAGTGCACCTGGCACAAAGGAGATCAAACTGTTTTACAGACATGAATTCTCGACACATTGCTGTAAGGTAAGTAGAGCCTATATGAGGAGAACTGTGATAGATAAGAGCTGTAGGAAGTGAAAAGTAGCCTATGTAAGCTAGGTAAGGCAACAGCCATAATGTTTCCATATCACATGAAGTATAGAAATGAATCACTGACATACATAGAAGTCAAACGCACTTTGAAATGTATATTTTAATGTTTAGGAGTATAAGAAAACATCTGAGGGGAAGCTCTTAAAGGGTCACACTATTGATTGAAAAATCTAAGAGCAATTGTGAATTTAGAAACAATATAGGGTAACAGAGATTTGGATTCCAAAGGACTGAATTTCTTTAATAATCATGTATGACTTTGACAAAGTCACTTCACCTCTATTATCCTCCATATCTGATACTATAAAATAAGCAAAGATTTGTGTGGGGGCTGTTTGTGGGTGAATGGGGGGTTGTGTAAGTGTAAGAAACTGAAAGGAAAGCTGATATTCATTGATGAGGGGATGGCTCAACAAACTGAGACATATGAATGCAATGGAATGACATGGTATAATAAAAAAGTATAACTGAGTGATTCAGGGAAACTTGGGAACATCGGCATGAATTGATTCAGTGTGAAGTAAGTAAAACTAGAGAGAAATATATACATTTTAAATGAAAAAAAAATGCTGAAGGAAAACCCAAGTAAATGATTGAAAGGTCCATGCCTCTGCTGAGAAAACAGAAAATAAACGTCCTCCCCCCAGGAGAAAAGTATGGGAATATGGGAAAAGAATGCTGTATTTGCCATCAGACACAGACTCTGTGTATTGGTTGGCCTTGATTTACTTTTTCTTTCTTTTATGTGTTAAAATAGATGTTCAATGAAGAGGGAAGACTAATAATAGGGAAGAAATGGGATGTAAAAATAAAAGAGATCATTAAAATTAAAATTAAAAATATAACAAATCAAGAGATTTGAATTAGATTATCTTGAAGTCACCTTTGAGAGTCATCTTTAGCTGTCTTTGAGAGACAGCTAAATATTGCAATGGAAATAGTCCTGGGCCTGGAGTGAGGAAGATTCATCTCCCAAGTTCAAATCCAACCTCAGATAATACCTGTGTGACCCTGGGCAAATCACTTAATCCCTTTTGCCTCAGTTTCCTCATTTGTAAAATGAGTTGGAGAAGGAAATGCAAACCACTCCAACATCTTTGACAAGAAAATCCCAAATGGGGTCACAGAGAGTCAGACACAAATGAAAAATAAAGCTAACCAACAAGAAAAGTCCCCTTTGAGTTTTAAATTCCATTCTTCTATGAAAAATCTCGAGTTTTGTAAATCTAAGGAAATGGCAAACAACTGCTTCTCTAGGTGAAATGATAGTCTCTACCATTGAATATTATTCCCATTATCAGTTGAATGCAATCTCAACATTTTATTTTGACTGGAGACAGAAAAATTTATTTTGTGGTTAGAATAAAATGGAGCACATATCATTTACCTTTGATAACACAGTGTGTTCAGCAGAGTAACATGAAGCCAAGTAGGTTCCTTGTGGAATCCTAAATATAAACCTACTTGTGCCTCCACCCTGCTCCTCATCTGTACTACTCTGGGGAGAACCTACTTTGTGTTAGTGTGGCACCTATAACAATGTGACTCAATAGGTATGTATTCAACATCCAGAACTTGCAATAACTACTATGCTAGATAAAGTAGAAAATATACAAGATGTATCCCTACCCACAAGGATCTGACTGGTTGTTTACATGAAAGAGTAAAACAGAATGGAACTGATTCATTCTGGGTAAATAAGATCATTTTACAAAGAAGGAAGAGAAGGAGAAGGAAAATAAGGAGGAAGAGGAGATGAATAAATAGGGAAAAGGCTGTATGGCCATAGTTAGAAAACTTGAAGAAGATCAATAAGTACAAGTCCTGAATCAACCTCTGCATTTGCCCTTATATAATCTACTCATGTAAAATTAGTCCTATTCACAGGTGTCCAGGGTTTGCTTACCTGTGCCTGGAGTGCCCAAGCTTTGTTGGTATAAAACTGCAGAGCACCTAACATCTGAGAGCTATCACAAAACAAGTTTGACAGAGCTGGCTGCTAAACTTGTAAATTGATATTCATGTAATATCATTTTCTCAAACCACGGTTGAGAAGATACCCCAAGATAACAGAGAACTGTGTATTATTGCATCATATACTGCTTTTTGGAATAAACTTTTCAAATGATAAAAAACCAACAGCTCAAATAGATGAGGGGTTTTATGTGAATTGCCAAACATGATGACTTCAAAAGCAATTTTCACTGATGCTCTTTAATTTATCCTCATAGAGCTTGAAAATTACCAGAGGTATTATTATCTCCATTTCGCATAGAGAGACCTTAGCTCTTTTGGTCATGTGACAATTAAATTTCAGGGTGAGTATCACAAATTAGGTATTTCCTACTCCTTTCACTATACTACACAGCCTCTCAATTTAGCTAAGCTAACAAAGACTTCCTAAAAATAAAAATTGTACTCTGCTTTCAATAATGGAAAGGGCTTCTTGTTTAGAGACATGGAGGCAGAGAAGACCTTTTGGTGATGATGGTGAATCAGTACTACATGAGTAAAGGTGCAGAAGTGAAAATGATTGTGATTCCTGGCTATAACAGTGAGAAAAATCAACCTAACAAAAGTAGAAGTGATATTATGGGTAATAGCTAGAAAATAGGCAGAATAGGTTTAGATTAAGAAATTTTAAAAAATAAAGAAGGCAATAGAGAGTCATTGTGGGTATCCATGCAGGCTGACAGCATATTGAAAACAGGGTGTCAGGAACCTTGGCAATATAGCTGTATACTGGATGAAAGCAGAAACCCAAAGTATAATAATAAACATTTGTTTAATTTGTTGACTCAATGAAGAGATTAAAACATTCAAGTTGCTTCATTTTCTTACATGGAATAAAGAAGAAAAAAATAACTTGAAATAGTTTCAAACTAGCCTGCTTTCCTAAATCAATGTGAATCAGGAACAAGGTCCATTTGCCAATCAAGGAGAAATCATTAAGACTTTTTTTTTAATCACCAAGATTAAGGTAAACTGACTCTCCCATCCCTTACGTTATTTATGAAAGCATATCAGAATTTGTTTGTATTGAGTGTTCCAGGGTTTTCCCAGTAAAATTCTAGCAAACAAGGGTAAAATGTCCCTATCATGAGGAAATCATGTTTGACTTCAGACTTTCATCATTAAAACAGAAAGAACAACCATACCTAGGCTTCACCAAAGTATTTGTTTTGCTTAGATTGCTTCTTCCTTGGAAAAAGAAGAAACTTATCTTAGAGAACAATAATAATAAGCATTTATATGGTGCTCATAATTTTAAAAATTGACCTACAAATATCTCATTTTATCCTTATAGCAGCACTTGGAGGAAGGTGCCATTATTGTCCCCTTCATTTACAGATGAAGAAACTAAAGCGTATAATGTAAGTGACTTACCCAAGGTCATACAGCTAATTTTCTGGAATGAAATTGAAACTTAAGTCTCATTGACTCCAGACCCAGAGCTCTATCTATTTAGCCACCTAACTGTCTACATAGAGCAACTAGAACAGAATTCTGTGAGTAGAGGGCATACTGATTACCTTTATGCCCAGAAATAGAGTTTATTTTCACATACTTATCTCCAAAGGTTCAAATTTCCACAAAATATTTAGAGGCAGCCATGGTTAAAGGTGAAATAAGACAGTTAGGTGTGTGGATGGATGGGGCCTTGTTATAACGAAGATATCAACTGATTTTCATAGTATAATAGAAATAATGCTGAGTTTAACGTCAGAAAACCTACCAGAATAATATTTATAAGACCTACCTCTCAGAGGTCATACGAGGAAAACTCTTTGTAACCTATTGAATATCATATACTCAACTCAGAGTCATACTGTATGATGTACATTATTAATTTCCCACTGGGTATCCTGTACAGCTCTAGACCATGTGTAACCAAAGACATAAAAGAATGCTTCCTGCTTAGGAATACTTTATTATCTAGTTGGGAAGGTACCTTTCACATAACAAACAATGGTATCTCTCCAGATAAGTGCCATTTCCCTTCCTTCCTTCCCACCACTACACACTGATTTGAAAGGAAGATGTTTTGACTAATTTGCATTCTTTGATTCTGGGAGGAAGACAAAGGATAAGAATCAAAGGAGGAATAAAAATATATTTGCTATCAAGATATGTTATGCCAGAAAATACAAAGATTGTATTTGATGATTTTGCGTGGTGGAAGGTGTATTGGTTTTAATTATTCTGGGCTTTTGGAGTAATCGAAACACTTGTAGCAGGTTTGAATTTTCATCTTTGTACCTTGTGGAAGGCAGAAGGAGAATTTAAATAGCAAATGATTAAATATGATTGGAGGTTCAACACCTTCCAATCCCCCACATAATCAAGAGTTTCTGGTTGACTGAGAGGGAAGCTGAGACAATATAATATCAACAGGCTTTAAACAGAGAATTAATAACTACAACTAATATTCACTACAAGTCACTCAATAACTAAATAAATCTTAAAAACAGTATGGCAGTTTTCTAGGATAGGTGCCTTTTGTAGGAATCAGTGGGTATCTGGATGAAATGATAACAGTTTTCTGGCATACAGGGAGACTACATAGTTGTATGGAATTACAGTGAGATAGAATAGCATAGAAGTAACACTAACTATAAGACTAAACAGTTTTATTTTACTCATAGTTCTACCATGAATTATTAGTGATCTTTTGTCTTTCCTCCCCTGCTCACAAAGTTGAAATATAACATATCTGCTATGCATAAGCACTACTTAGTAAGTAGTTAGCCCTGTGTGGCAGTCAAGGACAAAATGGGAAAGAACTGGAATTGAGCATCTTGTTGTGCTGATGTCAATGGAATGAAGAAATACACATAGGAAGGAACTGTGACAGTTCTCTGAACCAAGAGTATGATGTAGACCTGAACTTGACCAAAGAAGATCAAAAGGCAGATACATTTTTGGAGGGATATGGTCAACAGGGAAAGATTAGAAAGTGCAGGAAGGTACTTTTCATGAAAAGTAGAATTGTTTAAATCCAGTTTTCCTTTATTCCATGAAAACAGCACACTATAAAATTTAAAAACAGCAACAACAACAAAAGGCAGGAAAATGAAAGATGCTCAAAGTTAAAGACTTACCAAAAATAAGAGCAAACCCCAAAAACAGAACAAAAGAGCCTGAAGAAAGCAGTAAACAAAAATATCATCCATTATAACAAATAAATATGGGGTAAAAAGAAGTTGAAAAGAAATCTCTAGAAAAAAACAATCCACACACCCTAACCCTAAAATTAGAATAAAACTATGATAAAAATACTCATAATTTTATGAAGTATAATGAAAATGTGAAAAGAAGGAAATAAGTATCCTAAAGTAAAATCTGATAAAATCTAGAGAATCAACAGTTTAGAATGAAAAATGAAAATCTCGAATAGTGGTTACTATAAAAATAAATACTAATGGAAAATGAAACTAAAGTGTGCCAAAGG
Source organism: Pseudocheirus occidentalis (assembly GCA_028646575.1). Classification (NCBI taxonomy): domain Eukaryota; kingdom Metazoa; phylum Chordata; class Mammalia; order Diprotodontia; family Pseudocheiridae; genus Pseudocheirus; species Pseudocheirus occidentalis. Next base: position 1,974 of record JAQQSW010014338.1, on the reverse strand, counting down.
TACCTGTATACTTTGATTATAGTTTGGCAGCACAATTTGAGAAACATTGGCTTGACAGAAAAATAAAGAAACATGATTTTTTTTTTAAAAAAAGAACGCTTGATAGAGCATTTAATGAAGTGATATTTGGAAATTACTTGAAAAATTAGAGCACAAAAATACAGATTAATAAGATTCAGAATCTCATGCCAGAAATGAAGTCTAGAATTAGCTCACCTAAAAATGTAGTAGTCAAATTCTGGAGCTTAGGTATCAATGACAGAGTCAAGAAACCTGATAGGGAGAGTTATTTCATGAATTTATGAATATCAGTTTGAGTCACATAGGACTATTCATGAATGATGAGAAATAGAGGTACAGGGGAGAATGGCTGTAATAATGTATACCAAAAGAACCAAAGAAACCATCTTGCAGCAAAAGATCATGGCATTATATATCTAGAGCAGGAGAAGGCACCAGAGGTCAGCCAGTTCAATTTCTCATTTTGCAAATGAAGACATTCCCTTAATGTGTCCAAAATAATTGATAGAAAACCAAGAAATTATCTTATTTCTAATGGAAATGTATGACTAAGTGGGAGAGGAGGGCTCACAAGCTGGCCATGTGCTGAGAGTAAGAGATATCTAGGGGGAAGTTTGTCATGCTCCAGAAGGCACGGGAAAAAAGGGGGATTTAAGGGGACAAGCCTTCCAGAAATCAGGTAGATTCTTTAAGGTGAACCAGAGAAAATAGATAAGAAATATAGAGTATTGGCAAGTATTGTAGGAATATGATCTCCATCCTCTGAAGGATACATGCTACAGATTACATCTGAATATTGTTATTTTCTTTCTATATTATCTCTCCTTTATTTGGGTATCAAAATGAAAGAAAGAATTTGACAAAATTAAGATTTTCTTTTGTGAACAGTATACATATTTGATTTTTTCTTAAAATTTTTATATAATTCATTTGAAAGTCCATCTGGACATAATGCCCAATATTTTAATTTATGAGTTGATTTTTTTTTCTGAAACCAGGTTCTATGACTTCTTTTACGTTGAGTTAAACTATATCCTAAAATTGTGAAAATATTTATTGATTTCTCTTAAAGTTTCATGTTTTTGCATATTGGCCATAATTATTTCTGATATTTCCTTTTATTCTCTCTTTTTGTTCTTCTGGATTCCTTGGAATCAATGATATGAATGATTTCTTGAATTATGGAATTATAAAATTTTAGACCTGGAAATTGATCTCACTAGTCAACTAGTCTGATGCACATCTGAAATTCTCTCTAAGCTTCCAAATTTTGATAATTTCTTTTCCTTTTTCTTAAGCCATAACACATTCTAATTTTGCCTTTCCTTCCTTAACTGTTGCTTATTTCTGAACAACCTGAATTGAATTTCCATCCTGTGTGGTCTATCTCTCCCATGCTGGTTATATTTTTTTCTTTGACCTATTTATCAACTCTATATCCTACCACTACATTTCTTCGTGAGTTACAATTGGTATTTCCACTTATCTATTTAATTAAGTGTGTGTGTGTGTGTGTGTGTGTGTGTAATTCTCTCTCTCTGTATATATATATATATATATATATATATATATGTATATACATATAATTCATTAAGCACCTTCTCTGAGCCAGGCCCTGTGTAAAGCACTGAGGATATTAAGAAATGCAAAAATATCTCTTGCCATTAGGAGGTTTTCATTTCTTTCAACCATTCTAGGACTCTTTATGGGGATCTCATAGTCTTTCTTAGGCTTCCTTTTGAAGTGACTGCAAGAATTCATTTCTTTTTAGATTTTTATTCTAGAATTCTCTTAATTCATACTATGTTTGTACTATTAGGAATTTTACTGTTTGTTACCCTCAATTCCCTGAAGATCCTCCCATTCCCTTCCCCTCTACCCCACAATCTATGGACACAGCTCTTAAACTTACACTCTGTTGAGGAATAAAGGACACTGAATTATTCCCTAAAA
>JAQQSW010014337.1:0-12129 GCA_028646575.1 Pseudocheirus occidentalis | reverse complement strand
AAAAGGGAACAGATTATGGGAGGGGTCTTACAGTGGGATCAATGTTCTGGGCTGGGGGGTAGGGACAAAAAGGGGAGAAAATTTGTAACTCAAAACCTTGTGTAAATGAATGATATAACCAAGAAAATAAATTAAAATTAAAAAAAAAAGAAAAGAAAAAAAAAAGAAAAAAAAAGAAAAATACAGCCTACTACTGGAGACAATGGCTCTTGCTCAAGTTACTCCCTGATTTTATAAACTCTCAGGGTTATCATATTTTAATTTTATTAGCCTTATATGCCAGATTTTAAGAATGACCAAGTCTCAGTCAAAGTTTTGATATCTCTATAACAAATTTGAGGCGTGCCAAAAGCCCTAAGTCTAAATCTGAAAATCCTTGGAGCAAGGAAGCAGCTGAATTCAACAAACTCATGTTATAGGGAAGTAGGCCAAGCTCCCCCTTTTTATGATAAAGAACTGTGATTTGATAAAACTAGGCCAAGTTCTCACAAAACACACTTCATACACCTAGGAACTGACATCCACCTTGGGTTTTGGCCAAATTCAGGGCCCTATGGTCTGTGGTCGACATTTCTGTCTTAGCTTTATGCCTTCTTTGTTCCAACAAGTACTGAAGAAGTCTACATACTCTCTGACTTTGGAGTCTAAACCATGGAAGGGACACTCAACCTGGGTCTTTCCCATGAGGATGCTGATTGTTGTCCCTGGGCTCTCCAGGTGGAGAGATCAGGAGTTCTTTCCTCATTTGGTGAAGTTTTTCTCTTTCTGTTGTTATCTGTACTTTACTGCTTATAAGCAGAGTGTTGCTTATGTTACCTTGTTATCAAAATATCCTTCCATTCCCCTGCTTTTCTGATTATGAATTATCAAATAAAGCTTCTATTTCCTTTGGAGGGTGCCTCTTATTGTAGGTGCAAATACAAACCACTTTCCCATTAATTCTACAAACTGGTGTCAAGAATAGGACTGGCTGTACATTGTGCCATTTTTAAGAGGAAATATGAGCCTAAAGTATCAAGTATGACTATATATGGGTGGGAGGTGTTACCTTACTCCAAAACAGCAAGAGAACAGGCAGCTGGTACCACACCTTGTGAGGACTGGGAGAGTCAGATGAAACAAGTCACCCAAATACAAGTTAATGACTGAAAAATATACCAATTGAAAAAAAGGAAGGAGATGGCAGGAATTTGTAGGAGGGGCTGGGCATTGTTCACTGCATATAGGAAAATGGGGGAGGCAAGGGATAAACCTGTAGATGATAAAGTCTTGTTGGAAAAAGAATTGGCTGAGTTACAAAGCAAACTGTCCATGTTGCAGTGTCAAAATTTTACTTTTTGTGGGCTAAGTGCATAACTATCGGAATGGGGCAGAGAAGGTACCAGTAAGGGTGGCACAGTTTTAATATAAGAGCAAAGGAAAAGTTAATAAAGTGCATGAAGTCATAGCTACAGCCACTGCTGGTTGGGATCTGAACAAATGGGATGGAGATATTTGGGATGATACTGAGGATGATGAGTATGTTAGATGATGAGGAATGGAAGGACCATGAGAGAAAATCCCCAGATGATGAGGTAAAAACCAGTCTGATTAGGAGGAGAAAGAGAGAGCAATTGCAGGGAAGGAACCAAGTATTTAAGGAAGTTACTGAGGATAACAGTTATGAGGAAATTATTGGCACAATAAGGAGATTTGCACAAAGACCAGGGGAGCCCCTCATTGCTCGGTTAGTATAGATAAGTGATAGCCGAGGAGGCAGGATATGGTTAGACACAAAAGACTGCATGAACTTTATAGATGTCGGTAGTAATCCTTTTGTACAGTGAGCAATTGGACAACATGGCATGATTCCAGGACCCCCTTGGAATACTACCTTATGAGCCTTGGTTGATAAAGGGTGTGCCAAGCATTGCGAGACTGATTCAGGGTGGAGTAGGGGGTTTCATCCATGGTATTCACGTAAGGATGGAATACAAAAATTGAAGGTAGTAGTGATGAAAACTGCTACCATGGTAGGGAAGCTGATACATATCTTTTGATGCCACTAGGAGCTCCTCATATAAATTCCTTGGTGAAAACTGTCCCTCCTGCTTGGGAGAATCTAATCATGACTCTGCTCCTAAGCAATTCAGGGAAACCTTTGGCAGAAGTACTGCACCAAATATCCCAGTTAAGTGATCTGGGAGATTGGGAAATAGTGGATAAAATGTTTGTAGGGAAGGAAAGTAAATTTCAAATAAAAAATGACCCAGGGCAAGTAATAGTAGTAACTGAATGAGTAGGAAAGATCTGTTCACCATATTGTTACCAGGTGCAGGGGATAAGGAAGTTGTGGTTGGCTTCCCAAATCTTGAGTTATATAGCATGTATCAGGACAAGAAAGGAGGGAAAAGTAGAAATAGGGAAATCAAGGTCACTCCCTCTACTCCTCCCAGCCTTGACCCTTCCCTGGACCACCTAAAAGCGGAATAAGAGGAAGGCCAGGCCTTGTTATTAGAAGTTAGGAGAAGGGTTTATAGATCTCACACGGATTTGAAGGTATATTGAAAAAATGAGTCCACTACTGTCACCAAAGCTTATCTGTGGAAATCCTCATAAGTATGATCATGGCACTCCTACCACTGTTACTAGATTGGGGGGAAAGAAATTGTAGCCATACAAGTTAAAATAATGATGAAAATAGGACAATTGCCTAAATGTGACTATTCTGTAGTTATTGTTCCTATACCTGAATGTATAATTGCAATAGATGTTTTAAGGGCTATGATCCTCCATTTACCTGATGGAAAATATCAATTTGCAGTTAGGAAGATAACTACTTCAGCCATTCTTGTAAGGAAAATACACATTCCCCTGGTTCATTTGCCAGAACCAACACAAAAGGTGACTGGGAGACCATATCGGATACCTGGGGGCCATAATGAAATCACTGCCCCCAATAAAGGACATGTAGGTGCTGGGGTTTTAGTCCCCATGACTTTGCAATGGAATAATCCAAATTGGCCCTTACAGAAATATGATGGTACATTATAGGCAATTGAATGAGGTCACTCCTCCTCTGTTTGCTGTAGCACCAGATACTATTACCCTGATTGAAAGATTCAGTTTTCTATGGGACATTGATATGCAATGATTCGTTCAGCAAATGATTTTTTCATTATTCCCACAGACTCCCTACAATTTGCTTTTACTTGGCAAGGCAGGCAATATACTTTGACTCAGCTCCCCCAGAATTACTTGAACAGCTCAACTATTTGCCATAGAATTACGGCTGAGCACCTGGAGGAGTTAAAATTATCTGGTGTCCAATTAGTGCATTACATAGATGACATCATGATTCCAGCAGCCAACAAAATGACAATAGAAAAACACTCAGGAAGAAGTGATAGATCATATGAAGAGAAAAGGGTGAGAAACCAATGCAGCAAAAATTCAAGGGCCTTCCCAGTATGTTAAAATTAGGGGTATACAATGGCATCAAGGTCATAGGGTAATATTTGTGAAAGTGCACCAAAACATCCTGGACATTGTCCGCCCCACCTCCAAAAGGGAGGCTCAACAGTTTGTAGGCATCTTTGGATATTGGAGGGTGCATATTCTCCATTTCAGTGAAATATTAAGCCCCATATATAAAGTAACCCATAAGAAATGTTTTTGAATGGAGAGAAACAGAAAAGAGAGCCTTTGAGGAAGCAAAAATGGCTGGGACCTTTGGCCCATAAAAAGGGGCCTGTAGAAGTACAAGTATCAGTACAGGAAGGACATGCTCATTGGAGTCTAGGGCAAAAATGAGGAGGAAGGAATACTCCTCTAGGCTTTTGGTACAGGAAACTCCCACCTGCTGGTGAGCATTATACCCCATTTGAGCACCACTTATTGGCTGCATACAGGGCCCTGGTTGAAACAGAGTACATAACGTTGAATCATGAACTTTACTCCCACTTCCTATTCCTATAATGAATTGGATACTGGGCAACCCTAACTCCCACAAAACTGGACAGGCCAGGAAGGCCAGCATAATAACATGGAAATGGAATATACACAACAGGGTCAGACCAGGGAAGAATGGAATTTCTAGTTTGCAGGAGAAAATAGCTCAGACAGATACCAGCAACAATGCAGTAATTCCTCAGAGCCCACTAGTGAATTCATGAGTTCAATGGAGCCAGGGGTTTGAGACCTTGACCCCACAAGAACAAAAACATGCTTGGTTCAAAGGTGGTTTAAAGATATTGGACAAAAATGCCACTGGAAAGCCATGGCATATAAACCCATGACCAAAGTCACCTCAGGAAGTGTAGGGAGTAGGAAGTAACCAGTGGGCCGAATTAGTAGCAGAAGGGACCAAAAGGCTTTTCACAAGTTTTGGGCTGTGGTGAGGATCTTTTAGGAGAGATGATACAAATCACACTGTCCTAGGATTCCAGAATTTAGTGTTTCTGCTGCCTCCGTGGTAATTGAGACCTGGAATCAAAGTAGATTCCCACCATTTAGGAATGAGATGAAAAAGTGGGGCATTTCAATATGAAGGAATAGTCTGACCTCATCATTTCCCTGAAATTCATCTCTCATCTGGGACAATCATGTTTTGATTGAGAAGTCTCATGGCCTTCTCTCATTTCCCATCTTTCTTGACCTCTCTGCTGCCTTTGAAGCTGATGCTCTCCCCCATCCCCTGGTACTTCTTTCTCTCTCAGGTGTCATGACACTGTTCTCTCCTAATTCTCTCTTTACCTCACTATGCCTGAGCAGTCTAAATGACTGAATCTTCACTCAGGTCATTCTCATGAACTGTGGATGTCCCTCAAAGTTCTATGTAATCATTCTTTTCTTAATCTGTGTGCTGCAAAGGAATCCTTCTATGAGTCCATGGAGGTCTTCTGCCAGGAGGAGCTCTGCTTGGATCCTATCACACCATTCTCTCCACAGATATTCCACTAAGCTTGTGGATTGTTGATTGAATTTATCTTTTTTTTGAGGAAGAAAGGCAAGGCCATTGGGGTAAAGTGACTTTTCCAAGGTCACATAGCTCGTGTTAAGTGCCTGAGGCCAGATTTGAACTCAGGTCCTCCTGACTCCAGGGCTGGTGCTCTATTCATTGCACCACCTAGCTGCCCCTTAAATTTCACATATAACCTTCTAACATCCTTATTCAATCACTCAGTCTGTCAGTTGGTTTTTATTTAATGTCTCCTATGATTTTAAATGCTGAGGATTAAAGAAGGCAAAAAGATGTTCCTTGCTTACATGGAAACACAATTGATTTGGAGAGATAGTGTTCAAACAACTATGCACAGGAAAGCTAAAAGCAAGATGAATTAGAAATAACCTGCAAATCAATGCCCTGAAATTAAGAGAGATTAGGAAGATCTTCCAATAGAAGGTGAGATTGTGTTTAGGACTTGAAAGAAGCCAAGGCAGCCAGGAAAAGCAGATGTATTCAAATCCTGGGGGCAGTCAATTGAAGAGGGAAGAGATTGGGAAGATTTGAATGTCATCTGTAAGAACCAGGAAAGAGGGGAATGTCAGTGAATCTCAAAGATTTACTGTGTGGAAGGTGATTGTAATGGCTGATAAGACTGGAAGGGTAAAGAAGGAAGTTTAGGCAGGTATTTAAATACTAAACAGGATTTTACATTTGATCAGTGAGGTGACTGGGAATCAAGGGAGTATATTGACTAGGGAGGAGGGTGACATCAGCAGAAGTGTGCTTAGAGAAGGTTACTAAGAGCAGGAAGAACTGGAGTGGAGAATTGAGGCAGGGAGGCCAATTTATTACAGTAGCCCAGATCTCAAGTGCTGTGGGTCTGCACCAGGCTCTTGTCAGTGCCAGACGAGAGAAGTGAGTATATGAAAAGATGTTAGGAAGGGGAAATGGACAGATCTTGGCAACAGATTGGAAATGAGGAAGTAAGAACGTGTCAGAAATCTGGAATGACCCCTAGTTTGCTAGCCTGCGTGACTTGGGTAATGTTGACAGTATTGGGCTTCCCTTTACACTAATGGGCAAGGTAGGAAGGATGGATGGCTTAGGAAGTTGGGAGGTAAGATAATGAGGTCCGTGTTGAACATGCTGAGTTCTAGATGTCTCCAGAATATCAAATTTAAGATGTCTAATAGACAGTTGGAGATATGAGACTGGGTGTATGCAGAGGTTAGGACTGGATAAGTGGCTTGTTGAATCATCACACTACCCACCCTCCAAACTTTATGTAGTGAAAATCCTATCCCTGACCCCAGTAGGTGCTAATATTGTAAAGTAGAGGTTCCTTTCCCTTTCATAGCAGTTTTCCTGGTTTCACTTACTCTTCCACATTGCTCTTCTCCTTTCTTGTTCTTGTTCACTCCTTCAACCATATCCAGCTCTTTTTTACCTCTCAGACCACAGCATGTTTGTCTCTTCTTTCCTGTCCTGTCTCTCAAAGTCTGTCCTTTTTCATGCTCATTGTTTGAATGACGCTATTTATCCATCACATCCTCTACCATTTCCTCTTCTTTGTGCCTCCTATCTATCCCATCATCATGGTCTTTTCCAATGATTCCCATTTTCTCATAATGTGGCCAAAGTCTTTAAGCTTCAGCCTCAGTACCTGACCTTCCAGTGAATGAACTAATTCAATTTCTTTAAGTATTGGCTGATTTCTTCTCATTGCCATCCAATGGACTCTCAAAAACCTTCTTAAGCACCACAGTATGAAAACACAATTTCTGCAGCCCTCAGCTTTTCTTACAATCCAAATCTCACAACCATGCACTGGTAGTGAAAAAAACAAACAAACATGGGTTTGACCATATGGACCTTTGTCAGCAAAGTGATATTTCTACTCTGTACTGTGCTGTCCAGCATGCTATAACGTTTTGTTTTCCTGAGGAGCAAGTGTCGTTTAATTTCATTGTCTGCAGTGATCTGTGAGTCTCAAAATATAAAACTTGGCACGTCTCTGATTTCTTCTCCCTTTGTTTGCCAGGAAGTGGGGGGACTAATTGCCAAAAGAGCAGGGTGTTTAAAAAAAATTCATCTTCAAGCCGATTTTTTGTACTCTCCTCTTTTACCTTCACCAAAAGGTTTCCTAATTCTTTGCTCTCTGTCATCAGAATGATGTCATCTGCATAACACTGTTGATATTTCTCCTGGCAACTTTAATTCCACCTTTTGAGTCCTCCAGCCTGGAATGTCTCATGATATACTTTGCATATAAATTTTAAAAATGAAGTGGTAACATACAGCTTTGTCGTATTCCGTTTCCAGCCTTACTGATTAGTCATTCTGTGTTTGATTTTCACTCTTGCTTCTTGACCTGCATGCAGGTTTCTCAAGAGACAAGAAGGATGATCTGGTATTACAATGTCTGTGAACACTTGCCACATTTTTTCTTGTGATCCACATAGTTAAAGGGTTTAGTGTAGTCAAAAAGTAGATATTTTTCTGGAACTCCCTATCTTTCTCCATAATCCAGATAATCTTGGCACTTTGGTCTCTAGTGGCCCTGTGTCTTAAAAAACCAACCAGATTGGCATTTTTCAGAAAAACCTGGAAAGACTGGAATGTACTGATTCTGAGTGAAGTGAGCAGAACCAGGACAACATTTTACACAGTAACAACCACAATCTGCAATGATTAACTTTGAGAGACTCATCTCTCCTTGGCAAACAAGGATTCTAGACCAGTCTAAAGGACTCGTGATGGAAAATGCTGTCCACATCCATAAAAAGATCTGTGGAGTCTGAATGCAGTTTGATGTATATTATTTGCTTTGTCTCTTGTTTTTGTGTGTTTTTTATTGTGGTTTCTCCAGTTGGTTCACATACTTCTTTACAACAGGACTAATGTTAAACTAGGTTCAACGTTAATGTGTATGTAGAACCTATATCAAATTCCAGGGTTTTGGGGGGATGGGGGAAGGGGAGATATGGGAAGAAAATTTGGAACTCAGAATCTTATGGAACTGAATGTTCTAAACTAAAAATGAATAAATATTTTTTTAAATAGCCTGCCCTTCTAGTAAGTCTCTGCTCATATACTGCTGAATTATAGCTGGGAGAACATTAAGGACAACCATATAGTCATGGGAAATTAGGACAATTGTTTAGTAAATTGAACATTTCTTGGTATTGCTCAGTAAGAATCAGTAGTTTAACATAGCCCTCCAAAAGAAGGGAAAGGGTAGCAGTAGTGATCTTGTTAATTAGATGTTGTCCTTCATTCTTTTTTTAAAGCAAGTTCCTTTAATGTTGGAAATAAAATTAGTAACCAGTACATGTATTGGAGGGGGATGCTACAAGAGAAATTGCATTTTAGTTGACAATTTCTGAAGGGCATATACTTTGTTTTGTTTCGTTTTAAAATTTATTTTATTGACTTGTTTGTTTACTTTTAGTTTACAAGATTCAGCTCCAGAAACACTTGAGGTTTTAATTCAAAAATCTCACGATAATGAATTATGTAAACAATAAAATAAATAAAAAATTTATTCAAAAAATGAAAAACAAACAAACAAAAGATGCACAGACATGTACACAAACTAATTAAAATTCACTTTAAGATATCCACAGTGATTAAAGGAATTTTTGAACTAAAGGCTTTTTAAAAATATAATCATCACCTTTTTATTGAGATTTGGTTGATATTTATATTTTATTTATATTTATATTTATATATTTCCCTTTGGCTAAAACACTTTGTGAAATCTCAGTTATTTGTTAAGTAGTACTTTGGGAAATCTATGTTACTTAAGGACATCTTGCACCAACTCAATTCTAATAAAGCTCAATTTTAAAATTTTGTTTCTGCTATAAAGAAAAGAGTCAGGAAAACAGGGAATGCTCACTGACCTTAGTACAATAAATGAAAGGGTAGACTATGGGAGCCCTTCAACCATGCCTCCCTGCTTTCTCTATGATTTCAAAAGAAGGGGCTTTATGAATAATAGATTCAGTTTTTTAATTTTTTGTTCCATTTAAATTTTTTTTTATTAATTAATCTATTTTATTGACTTGTTTGTTTACTTTTAGTCTACAAGATTCAGTTCCAGAATCACTTGAGTTTCAGACTTTTCTCCCCTTCCTCCCCCCCCCCCTTCCATGGTGGCATACAGTCATGTATAGGATATGCAAACTCTTCCACTCTGTACAATAGTCTGGTTGTATAGGTGTTACAGGCAATGGAGTGAACAATGGGAAAAGAGAAGCAAAAACCAAATATAGAAAAGAGTGATAGCATGCACTGCTTCAGTCTCCATTTAACCTCTGGTCTTTCAGGATCTTTCTCTGAATGTGGACATCTCCTTCCATCCTGAGACTTGTAGAGTTGACTTTTAACTGTGTGTGTTGCTGAGAGGAGTCCAGCTTTTCAAAGTTGGTGATCACACATATGACGTATCTGTGACTGTGTGCAAATTTTTCCTGGTTCTGCCCTTCTCACTTAGCATCAATTTGTATAAGCCTCTCTAGGTGATTATGAAGTCCATCTCCTTCCTGTTTCTTATAGCACAATCATATTCCATCACATTCACATACCATAATGTATCAATAATGAGATATTCACAACACCCATGATGTTTATGAATATGCTGATATAGTTTTGGATCACAAAATGCAGCAAACTCTCCACATGGAAGGCAGAACCAAGGTCTTTATTCAGAAACCATAACACTGAGTCCCAAAACCAGAAGGACAAGTTCCAAAACCAGAAAGCCAAAGTCATTATAGTGGTCACAAAGTTAATACACATAGTTAACGCAGTGGACACCCACATTCCCAAGCTTCCACAAATTGAACAGGATCCCTCAAGCAGGGATCCCTCTCAGGCTCAAAGCAGTTTCTCAGCCTGGTCCTTAGAAGTTCTCAATAGAAGCTGGAGAAGGAGGATCCCAGGAAAAGGTGCAATCTCCAGGTGCTGACTGAGAAAAGGGCTCAAGGTCCTCCTGGTTCTCTCCTTATATGCAGTGTAGCTCCTCCCTGTTCAGCCCCTTCCTGTTAAGGTGTGAACTACTCCCAAGTAGCTCCTCCCTGTTCATCCCCTTCCAGTTAAGGTGTGAACTACTCGCAAGTAGCTCCTCCCTGTTCACCCCCTTCCTGTTAAGGTGTGAACTACTGGCAAGGAGTTAACTGGAAGTAAGGAGCTAAGCCTTTACTAGGTGCTAAGTGCCTTTACTAGGTGCCAATAGAAAGGGGCATGGAAGATCTTCTGATTTCATTAACATTACACATAACTTGCTCAGCCATTTCCCAATTGATGGGCATCCCTTAAATTTCCAGTTTTTTGCCACCGCAAAGAGAGCTGCAATAAATATTTTTGTACTAAAGGGCCCTTTTCCCACTTCTATGATCTCTATTGGATTCAACCCCATAAGTGTTATTACTGGGTCAAAGGGTATGCAATTATTTATTGCTCTTTGGGCATAGTTCCAGATTGCCCTCGAGAATGGTTGTATCATTTCACAGCTCCACCAACAGTGCATTAGAATTCCAGTTTTTCCACATCCTCTCCAGCACTTGTCATTTTCCTGTTTTGTCATCTTAGCCAAATTGACTGGTGAGATGTGGTACCTCAAAGTTTTTTTTATTTGCATTTCAAAAATCAATGGAGATTTAGAGCATTTTTCTTAAAGATACCTTTAGTTTCTACCTCTGTAAATTGCCTGTTCATATCCTTTGACCACTTATCAATTGGGGAATGACTGGCATTCTTGTAAATTTTACTTAATTCCCTGTATATTTTGGAAATGAGGCCTTTATCAGAGACACTGGTTGTAAATATTCTTTCCCAATTTCCAGTTTGTACAGAAACTTTTCAATTTGATGTAATCAAGATTATTTATTTTGCATTTTATAATGCTCTCCAACACTTCTTTGGTCAAAAAGTCTTCCCTGCTCCATAGGTCTGACAGGTAAATTATTCCTTGCTTTTCCAGATTATTTACAGTATCAGCCTTTATATCAAGATCATGAATCCATTTAGACTTGACTTTGGTGTATGGCATTAGACAACGGTCTATGGCCAGTTTCCGCCATACTATATTCCAGCAATTTTTGTCAAATAGTGAATTCTTAACCCAGAAACTGGGGTCTTTGGGCTTATCAAACTGTATATTGCTATAGTGAGTGATTACTGAGTCTTTTGTACCCAATCTATTCCATTGACCTACTACTCTATTCCTTAGCCAGGACCAGGAAGTTTTGAGGAGTGCTCCTTTATAATAGAAATTAAAATCTGGTATGGCGAGGCCACCTTCCCTAACATTTGTTTTAATTAATTGTCTTGATATTCTGGAATTTTTGTTATTCCAAATGAATTTTGTCACTATTTTTCCAGTTCTATAAAGTAATTTTTTGGTAGATTGATTGCTATGGCACTAAATATGTAATTTAATATAGGTAAATTGTCAGTTTTGTTATATTTGCTCTACCCAGCCATGAGCAATTGATGATTGTCGAATTAGTGAGATCTGATTTTATTTATTTATTATTATTATTATTATTTGCTTTTTTTTTGGAGGGCAGTTGGGGTTAAGTGACTTGCCCAAGGTCACATGGCTAGTTTTTTGTGTTAAGTGTCTGAGGCTGGATTTGAACTCAGGTACTCCTGACTCCAGGGCCAGTGCTCTATTCACTGCACCACCTAGCCGCCCCGAGATCTGATTTTATTTATGTGAAAAGTGTTTTGTAATTGTGTTCATAAAAGTACTGAGTTTGTTTTGGCAGGTAGATTCTCAAATATTTTAAAATGTCTACAGCAACTTTAAATGGGGTTTCTCTTACTACCTTTTGCTGCTTTGCTTCATTGGAAATATATAGGAATGCTGAGGATTTTTGTGGGTTTATTTTATATCCTGCAACTGTGATAAATTTATTTATTGTCTCAAGAAGTTTTTTACTTGATTCTCTAGGATTCTCCAAGTATATCATCACGTCATCTGCAAAGACTGATAATTTAGTCTCTTCTTTGCCTAATTTGATTCCTTTGATTTCTTTTTCTTCTCTAATTGCTACTGCTAATGTTTCTAGTACCAGATTGAATAAGAGGGGTGATAGTGGACATCCTTGTTTCACCCCTGATCTTATTGGAAATGCTTCTAGTTTGTCCCCATTGCATATAATGCTTGCTGATGGCTTTAAGTAGATGCTACC
>JAQQSW010014336.1:0-12129 GCA_028646575.1 Pseudocheirus occidentalis | reverse complement strand
CCAGAAAGTTAGAAGGGTGATGGTGGAGGACATAGGAGCAAGCAGATTGGGGGAGGGGCTTTACAGTTGGATTGCTGTTTTGGGGTGGTGGGTAGGGGAAAGACGGGGAGAAAATTTGTAACTCAAAATCTCATGGAAATGAATTATGTAAACAAGAAAATAAATAAAATAATTTTTAAAAAAGCATAATAACATGGTATATTGCCACCTAAACTGAGAAGGAAATAGTGCTAACATTGTCAATGAATAATTATATTAGAAGAGAAAAGTTTAAAAAAAGTTGAATGAGAAAATATAAGATTGAGGGAGGAGTGTAGAGGGAGCATTCATTCAGAAGGGATTTCCTTCACTAATTTATTCAAGCAAATACTGGATTAGAGGAGTGTAAGAAACAAACTATTTTCAGGAAAGTAATTTGTTGGTACTCTATTTCTCTAAAGTTTGCTTTCCTTGGTTTTATAATGCTATCTATACACAATAGTCAGAATTTGTAAGAACCCTGCTTAAACTTATAAAGGCTGTTAGCAAAGAGTGGAGATGATTATTTAACATATCCATACTAAAATCCTTTTCTCCTCTAGGAAATTTAGGTAAACATAGGGAATCTGGTTGGATTTGTCTAAGAATGATTTCAGATAGCTAGCTCTCCCTTAAACTATGAAGACAGGGGTTCATGGAGATAGAAATGAACTTGCTTTGAATTGCCTTAATACTTTAAAGATCTGATTTCATGAGAACAGACATTCCCTTTCACCCTGTAGCAGATAACAAAACCTTTAGTAAATGATTTTCACCAGCTGCTATGGCCAACAGTCATCACCCTGCCCCAACCTGGTGATGTGCCTCTCTAAACTTGGCCAGCTGGTGTTGTGCTAACAGACTTACTGGCCAACACAAGTCTTTTACTTGAATGCCTTTCCAACGTTGAAAGACCTGCCAGACCATCGGCTCTTGCTGACATAGTTTTGGAGACCCCAGCATTACTTCTGCACCATGATGAGGCATGAGAGTCAAGCTTTAGGAGATGTAGAAATAAAGACCTAAGGGGATTTATGTAAGTTAATATATTAAAAATCCTGAGCATGTTCACGTCTTATGACAAATCAGTCAGACACAATCCCTCCAGCAGTTATGCTGCCAGTATCACCCTGTGATACGGTTTAGAAGACTGGCAGATAAAAGCCATTTCACAGCTTCTCTGGAAAATCTAGCACAAACTACAGTCTGTTGTCCACTAGTCACAAACAAATACTTTGCAACAAGTTCATGGAACCAATTGGTTCCGAAGTCTTTGGGACTAAAGTTAAGAAATAAAAAAGAACAGACTGGAATAAATTGTTCCAACCATGGATTTGTGGGCATATGTTGAATAAGGCACCTGGCACAGTGACCAGAAACACCCACTCCTTGGCTCTCTCCAAGCCTTTAAAGTGACCTTTAAGGTCTCATGAATTAGATGCTTTGCATTTAGTAAGAGCTATGTATTTAGTAAATACTATTAAATTTAAAGGATAGAATGCTACTTCTAATTCCACCTACTTCAGAAAGATCTTATGCAAACTGGAACAAAATTGACAAACAGCTTGAATGTTGAAAGGGGGGAAGTGCTTTATAAGTTGTAGGTTTAACTGTGTAGTTTTTTTTCGAATTTTGTTCTATATCATAGTATTAGAACCAAATATAATATTACTAAATTTCTTATTTTTAAGAAGAGCAGCATGACATTGTAGACATACAGCTAGCCACACAGGAAGGCTAAGGTACCTCATCTCACAGATAGTTACTGTGTGACGCCGGGCATGTTATATATCAACTCCCTATGACTATCAATTGAAAAGCATTTGCCAGTCATTGTTGGTGATGGAAGTTACATCCCTGGGAGTTCACAGCATCAGTGAATTGACAGGTTCATTTTTTTTTTCCTATAAAGTATAAATACGTTAGAAACTGGAAATCAATTAATTGTTTCCATCAGTCACAACCACACGAATTGTTCAATAAGACAAGTCAGATATAATGCCTGCTTGTGTTTATATGTTACTTTTAGAGATTCACAACCCTGTGAAAAAGATTGTGTAAGTAATGATGAAAGGGTCAGGTACAAACCAACAGTAGCTAACTTTAACGAGCTCTCAGTACCACAGAGCAATCCATCACAACCAATCAGTTGCCAAGTCTTGTGGATTCTACCTCCTTGGTCTTCTTCATATCGACAACCTTTTTTTCTATGCATAGGGCCACCACCCCAGTTCAGACTCATTATTTCTTGCCTGGTTTGTTGTAGCAGCTTTCCAATTTCCCTCTATGCTTTGAGTATCTTCCGCTGCAGACTGGATCTACGGCAACTTTGTTACATAATCTCAACTGGGCCTTTACTGTCACAAGGCAATCCTTTTAAATCTCTCTAATTTATTAACTATCTCACTTACCACAATGGTTTTTTCAAACCTCTTCATTTCTCCTGAAGTCACCCTCAGCTTCCCCTTCCCCTACACTACCAACTGAGAAACTTGCTTCATGTTTAAATTAAAAAATTGAAGTCCACAGAGAGCTCCCTGTTCTTCATCTCAAGTCACTCAGTTGCCCTATGCCACTATCTCCTTCTTCACACCTATTTCACATGAAGATATGGCCTTTCTCCTTGCCAATGGAAATCCCTTTAAAGACACAAGTCATTCCATTTCCTTATTTATCCTCCAGCACATTGCCCCTTCTATTATCTGTACTCTCTTACTAACATTTAATTGCTCACTTGCTCTCTATTGGTTGCTTCTCTACTGTCTGCATACATGCCCATACCACCTCCATGCTCAACAAAACCTAATTTGATCCATCCATTCCTGCCAGCTGTCATCCTTTATTTCGCCTCCTTTTTGTAGATAAACTCCTTGAGAAGATTATCTACAATAGATGCCTCCACTTCCTTTCCTTTCCCTCTTTTCAGAACTCTTTACAGTCTGGCTTCCAACCTTCAACTGAAGCTACTCTTTCCAGTTACTAATGATCTCTTAATTACCAAATCTAATGTTCTTTTTCTCAGTTCTCATCCCCTTTGACCTCTCTGAAATCTTTGGTACATTTAATCACCATCTTCTCTAAACTCTCTTCTTTCTAGATTTTCATGACATTGCTCTCTCCTGTTTCCTCCTCCTACCTACCTGACTACTCCTCTGTCTCCTTCTCTGGGCTAGGACTTCTTCTATTCTGCCTCTATACTATATTTCACTTGATCAGCTCATCAGCTCCCATAGTTTCAATGTTCATCTCTATGCAGATGACTCAGATCTACTTGATTGTCCTTAAAATCTCTCCTGACCTGTAGTCTCTTATGTCTGTTTCTTAGAAATTTCAGCCTGGACAACATATCAACAGCTTAAACTCAACATGTCTAAAACTAAACTTATTATCCTTCATCTCAAACCCTCCATTTTTCTAATTCCCTTGTTACTTTTCAGGCTGCCACTATCTTCCCAGTCATTCAGGTTTGCAACCTAGGTATCATCCATAACTACTCACTGTCTCTTACTTCTATATGCAATTAGTGGTCAAGTCCCATTGTCTTCATACTGTCATATATCTGTCCCCTTCTTTTCTCTGACATTGCCACTAGACTGGTACAGTTCCTTAGCACTTCATACCTAAACCTTTGCAATAGCCTACTGGGGGAGGAGGGCATCTCTCTGTTGCAAGTCTCTTTCCTCTCCAATCCCTCTTCTAGTCAGGTGTCAAACTCATCTCATCTTACTAAAATATCATTTTGACCATATCACCCCCCCATACAATGAACTCCAGCAGCTTCCTATTATATCCAGTTTTGAAACTGGTTTCCAAAGTCTTTCACCCACACCCACAATATACCTTTCTAGGGACACTGGTTTCCTTTCCTTGAATATGACACTCCATCACTCAGCTCTGAGTGTTTTCATTGGTTGTCTTCCATGTTCCCCCCTTTCTTTTTCTTTCTTTCTTTCTTTCTTTCTTTCTTTCTTTCTTTCTTTCTTTCTTTCTTTCTTTCTTTCTTTCTTTCTTTCTGTCTCTCTCTCTCTCTCTCTCTCTCTCTCTCTCTCTCTCTCTTATCTCTGTCTGTCTGTCTATTTCTCTCTCTCTCTCCCCCTCATTACTAGGCTAACTAATCAATTAACTATTCCCTTTCCCCATGGTTGGAATGCACCCTCTTCTCGACTATGTCTCTCAAAATCTTTGTCATTCTTCAAGGTTCCACTCAGGTCCTTTGTGAAAAATCTTTTCTGTTCCTACTAGTTATTAATATTCTTTATCTCCTCATTTTTTCTTGTACTATATTTCTTTGTGTAATACATTATTTCTCTTCTACAGAAAGTAAGCTCTTTGAGGATAGGGATTCTTTCATTTTTACCTTTGTATGCTTTGTAGCACCTAGAACAGCACCTTGATTGTAGAAGGAACTGAATAAATGTTTCCTAGTTTGAACTATTCTTTTCATTAATTAGATTGCTTCTCTACAAGGTTTACCCCAGTGACTATTCCAAGCTTTTTCAGCCTCTTCTCCAAGCCTTCATTCTGCGCTTCCCCTAACATACATACAACCTCTCCAACTTAGAGATGATTCTGCTTCTATTGAGGAAGTTGATCACATTCATGGTAAAGTTCCTCATTTTCCTTCCTCCAAGCCTCAATTCCTTTGCATCTTAAATCATCCATTAATCTTTCTTTCCCATGTCAGAGGATGAAGGGACTTTCCTTGCCAAAACTAATTCCTCTTTTTTTGCCCTTTATTTTATGCCATCTGGGATCTTATTCTATTAATAATGTATCTGTCACTGTCTTTCTGATTTTTGTCTCTCTTCCTTGTGTTGTCTCTCTCTGTCTCTGTTTCTCTGCCTATTGCTGAGTTTCTCTCTGTCCCTTTGTGTGTGTGTGTGTGTGTGTGTGTGTGTGTCTGTCTGTCTGTCTGTCTGTCTGTCTCTGTCTCTCTCTCTCTCTTCTCAGGTCTCTCCTAGTGGATCCTCCAGCTATCATGCTATATTTCCCCTTCTTTTCACTATTAATTTCTAGAAAGAACAATCTTATGTTAATTAAGTAAAAACTTAACGTTTCTACTTTATCACCACTTACTCTCTAATCCCCTGTAATCTTCTGTTGTTAACACTTTGTTGACTGTTGCTCTCTAAAAGGTTAGCATTGACCAAATGAAACAGTCTTTTCTCAGGCTGCATGATCCTTCTCATTTGTGCAGCATTTGGAATTATTAACTATGAACTTTTTTCACTGCTATTATCCTGAAAACTTTTTGTTATTCTTTCCTTCCTTGGCTTCTGTGACACCGTTCTCTCTTGATTCTCCTTTTAACTGTCTGTGGGTAACCTGAAGCCTGGAGGACGCATGTGGCCCTCTAGGTGTAATGTTAATGGGATATAAGATCTTCCCAGCCCATTAATAGGCCTCACATGGAGCCCATTAAGGGAAGCTTGCTTAGGGGAGCATTGCTTGGAGGAAGGCTTTCACACCTTTGGCTAATGTCTATTTAGGTACTGAGTCATGAGTGTTATGATGCCTTCTGGCTCTGAAAAGTGTATATATACTCTGAGTTGGTATTTTGCTTTGGGGTCTCTTTTATGAGAAGGATCTGGTCAAGATTCTGAGTGTCCATATGTTCAGAGCTCCCTGACGGCTCAGAGGTAAAAACTCTCTCAATCCAGTGGTGTTATGTAAAGTGTATACCAATATTGCTTTGATTCAGGCAGTCAGAGTCTTGTCGGTTGGTCTTTATATTTCTGTTTGTATATTCTCTGAAGTTTGGGGTGCTAACTTTCCTCCTGAGCAAGTGAATGCAATTAAAAAAAGATTGCTGACCCCCTAAACAACTATCTTTCCTAGCAAAGCAGATCTAAGAAACTGTACTAGCAGTCATCTTGGGTATGCCAGTGTGGTTGCCACTACGCTAGATCCTCGAGTGCAGACATTTGACTGAATCCAAACTTCACAGAACAAATTCTTTTATCAAGGGAGTTGTTCCATGAAGTATGGATTCAATCAAAGGGCCACACTTGAGGACCTAGAGGGCCATATATGGCTTCTAAGCCACAGGTTCCCCACCCCTGGTCTGACCACTCATCAGTTTCCTTTATTAGTTTATCTTTCATTTCTTCATTTGATACCAATGTCCTTGGCTAGGTGGTGCAGTGAATAGAGCACTGGACCTGGAGGTTAGAAGACCTGAGTTCAAATCTGTATTAGCTGTGTGACAGTAGGCAAGTCACTTAACCTCTGTTTACCTCAGATTTCTCATCAGTGAAATGAGGGAAAAATATAAACACTCACACCTCAGGCTTATGTGGAGGTCAAATGAGATCATTGTAAAACACTTAACACACAGAACCTTGCATATAGTAAGCATGGTATAAATGTTAGCTATTGTATGATTATTTTTAGCTTTTATCTCTCTCTTGGCAAAAGCACATATTCCCCTTCCTTTAATTATCTGTCACTCCTAGGCAGATGACTCTCAAGTATATATATCCAACTCAGAATGAGCTCTTTGCTCTCCAGTCCCACATCTTCCACTGTCACTTGCATGTCTCCATCTGGATCTCTTGGCTGTACCACAAATTCTACAGTCAAAAACCTCCTCCTCCTCCCAAAATGTAAATATCACTTGATGATCCAACCAGTCTCTCAGGATTAGCATCATCTGGGACCCTTTCTTTTCTCTCAGTGCCCACATCCTATCTCTGGCAAAGTCCTAAGTTTTACTTCTTCTACATTCAGTCTAGTGGTACATTATCTCCAACCCTCATTCTGGCTCCAGTTTCTCACCCAAGCCATTGAACTACTAAAGTAATTTTTTTCTAAGAGCCTCATCTTTTCCCTGGTCAATCTAGATCTTCCTCCTAAGGCATAGGTCTGATCATGTCACTCTCAAGATTGATAATCTTCATGCTTTTCCCATTCATTGTCCATCTGATAAAATGCAAATTTCCTAGACTGATTTGGAAGACCTTCCACAAATCTAGAGCCATCTTCCTCTTCTAATATTATTTCTCTATTCACCTTCACATTTTCTGTGATTTGGCTAAATTGGACTTAACATTGATCTCTAATCTTGTCCTTCCCTCCCTCACTTCTATTCATTTTCAAAGATGACAAGTCTTAGCACCATCACCCCACCACCCCAAGTCTGGAATCTAATCACTTTAGATGACCCTGGTTAATCTTTTTCTTCCTTGAAGGCTCTGCTCACTTGCAACCTCCTCCACAAAGCCTCCTCAGATGCTGCAGATGAAAGTAATTACCCTCTCCACAAATGTCTTTTTTTCCCTTTTTTCTTTTGTTTTATTAAAAATTTATTTATTTGTGGTTTTCAACATTCATTTCCACAAGGTTTTGAGTTACAATTTTTATCTCCCTGTCTTTCCCCTACCCCTAACCCCAAAATAGCAAGCTTACTGACTACCCCTTCACCCAATCTTTTCTCTCTTATATCCCCTCCCATTCACCCCCCCCCAATAACTTTCTAGTAGGGCAAGACAGGTTTCTATATCCCAGTACCTGTATATTTTATTTCCCAGTTGCATGTAAAAAACAAGTTTTTAAACATTTGTTTTTAAAACTTTGAGTTCCAGATTTTTTCCTCCTTCTTCCTTCTTCACCCACCCCCACTGGGAAGATAAGTAATTCAATATAAATTGTACATGTGTAGTTACCCAAATCATTTTCATAGTAGTTGTATTGTGGAAGACTAATTATATTTCCCTCCATCCTGTCCCACCCTCCACTTATTCTATGTACTCCTTTGACCCTGCCTCTTTTCAAAAGTGTTTACTTCTAACCATCCTCTTTCCCAATCTGCCCTCCCTTATATCATCCCCTTTCTTATCCCCTTCCCCAATATTTTAGGTAAGATACTCAATTGAGTGTGTATGTTATTCCCTCCTTAGGCCAAATTCAATGAGAATCAGGTTGTCCCATTCCCTTTCACCTTCCTGCTCTTCCCCTCCATTGTGACAGTTTTCTCTTGCCTCTTTTATACGAGATAATTTACCCTAATCTATCTCTCCTTTTCTTCTTCTCCCAATAAATCCCTCTCTCACCTCTTATTTTAATTTTTAGATAGCATACCTTCATATTCAACTCATTCTGTGCCCTCTGTCTATGTGTATATGATCATACAAATGCCCACATTCATATATATATATATACATATATATATATATTTATATATACACATATACCCTCCTATACATATATATGTTTGTATACATGTATATACATATATATTTCCTTCAGCTATCTTCACACTGAGAAAAGTCCTATGAGTTACAAATATCATTTTTCCATGTAGGAATGTAAATAGTTCAACTTTAATAAGTTCCTTATGATTTCTTTTTCCTGTTTACCTTCTCGTGCTTCTCCCACAAATGTCTGAAAGCATTTTGTTTGGACTTTTTTTGCCTTTATCACACTACTTCATCTCATGTTTGTTTGTATACATCATGTTTTTTCTCCTTATTTTTATTATAAACTCCTTAATATCAGAAATCATGTATTTTTAAATTTCCAATTTTTTAAGCTTAATAATCAATAATCACTATTTTTTTTTCTTTCATGTATCTACCCTCCTACAAGTCAGCACTTATAGCTTACAACATGGAACTCTAGGTAGTGGCTGTTGCATCAGGCTCTAGGGTAGCCCTTGAGTCCATATCCCTCATGGGTCATAAGTCCCCATTAGTATATTTTGAATTAATAGTTAGTCAGTAAACATCAATGACTTAAAGAAAAGACATTTAGTAATACATCATAGTAAGAACAGTAGCCATATAAAACACCCCACCAACTTCCCCACTGCCCACTAACCTGGAGCATCTTGTCAAATAGACAGTATCTTTGAGGACAATGGGCAACAACTTAGAGTACAAGGTAGAAAGGTCCACATGTCGGGGCTATATGTGACCAAGACAACTCCCAACTTTCATACCACAAGGACCTTAATGTCCTTTCTCTTCTAGTGGAGTCCTCCCAAATCTCAATTCTCTATTGCCAAAGTTGACTTGCTGCCAGAAGTCCCACTCATCAAAGCTGCTTCCTTCTGTGAGTGACTGCCTCTCTATATCCCTATCAATCTGGAGTGTACAGCTCTGCTCCCACTACTATGCCTCAACTTCTCTCTTTTTAAAAAAAAATTTAAATAGTATTTTTATTTTTCCCCAAATACATATTAAGAAAAAATTTTAGTGCCTCAACTTTTCTTGAACTAAGTAATGGATAGGATATTTCTTTCTGGTCTTGTAGCTCCACTACATGCCACTTCAGTGGGGAGGGGAAAAACTCTCTCCCAAGAAGGTGAAATGCTATGTTTTTCCCCTACTGCTGGCTCTTTTGACTGTTCTAATACATTCAGTTTTAGAATTGTCAAACTGCTGGACTTAGTCTCCAGAGCTTAGCTATTTAAAGCTCATCAAAGTTGTAGCCCTCCTTTTTTTTCTTTTTTGTTTGCCCAGTGACATTAGCAGCTAGGTATCTGGTGGATGCAGTGCTGGGCCTAGAGTCAGGAAAACTCCTCTTCCTCAGTCTAAATCTGACTTCAGACACTTACTAGCTATATGACCGTAGGCAAGTTACTTAACCCTGTTTGCCTCAGTTTCCTAATCTGTAAAATGAACTGGGGGAGGAAATGGCAAACCACTCTAGTATTTTGGCCAAGAAAACAGAAAAATGAGGTCATAGAGTTGACACAATTTAAGTGACTCAACAACAAAATAATGACATATCTCCATTCTGATTCAGAGATGCAGTCATACTTCATAAAGAAATAACAGGGTGTTACCACCTTGTTAACAGCAATAAAACTTTTTCATCTGTGATTCCATCCTGTGACTACATCAATGGACATGGGGAGAGAGAAGGGAAAAGAAAAAACAAAATTTCAACGTATCTTCTTTCTTGTTGTCTCTCACACTTCTCTCTCATTGCTCTCCTCTTTCTCTCTCTCTCCTCATCCTTCCTCTCTCCCTCTCTGTTTCCCTTTCTCCTCTTTCATCTCTCTCTCTTTATCTCTCTTCTTCCTCCCTCCTTTCTCCTCTCTATTTCTCTCCTCTTCCCCCTCCTCTCCTTTCTCTCTATGTCTCTTCTGTCTCTCATCTATCAGAACACCTTACTTGGTAAATGTTTGTTTCAGTCAATATATTTCAGATAAAGAAACTGAGGCACAAAGAAGTTGTGCCTTGCACATAGTCATACAGCTAGGAAACTGCAGAGCCATAACAATAACTTCTTATATCCAGGCTTCTTTTCACTACATCTCCTACGACAACAACAAGAATTTATGCAGTGCTGTAAGCTTTCCAAAGCACTTTTACATATATTATCTCATCTGGTATCTTCTACTCAACTATTAGCTTTCACAGGGACTTATTATTAATGCTTCTTGTGTCTCTTCTTCTGCCTTTTTTGCTTGCTCACACTGGCATCAGACTGTGGGTATGGAAAGGAAGTTAAACTTTATGTAATTCCTTTTCTAATTTGTTGATTATTAGAGCAAAAGTGTTATCAAGGAAGAGAGAAAACTGACTAAAATGGAATTTGAGGAGCATCAGTGAATTTAAATAATTTAAGCTCACCCTGTTGCCCATTACTAAGTGTAACTGTAATTATGTTTTCAAGTTAACTAGTTCTGTGATTTTGGGCAACTTCTCTTGGCCTTCTTTTCTCAACAGAAAAATGAAGAATTTAGACTAGACAATCTCTAAACTCATTTCTAACTCTAACAGTCTACAGTTCTATAATTCAACAATTCTAAGTGAGGTAACATGTTGATGTAGTATTGTCTGAATCACTGTCGACACCCACCAATTATAATCCAATTTTGTCACTATGACAACGTATCTCTGACACATTTCAAAAAAAAAATTTACTTTTGGAGGACAGAATGGGAGGGATAATTCTGGTTGCCATTATTTCCTTTGGGTAGAGAAATATCCATTGGAAAATCCCTGCACCATAGTAGACACAAGTTTTCTTTTTTTTAGTTTGATAGGATCGCCTAAGGTACTAGTTAAATTATTTGACCTGTTACACAGCTATTGTTTGTCAATGACAGGACCAAACCTAATTCTAAGGTTGGTTGGATATCTAATATGTCATGCAGCTTCCATTCTGCTATTTAAGAAATTTGAACAATATTTGAATGATCTTATGAAATTCATGGATTATTTACCTTATAACATTTTAAACAATTTCATGAGATGAGCAGATTAGATACAAAGTAAACTGAGCAAATTCTCATGGCTCAAATTTTCTCTTTCTCCCACAAAGAGGGGGAAAATGTTGATTTTACTACCAGGCCATTGGGTAAGTAAATAATTACTCCCTGGAATAGTTCAACCTTGCACTTAGAACCCAACCAGACGATAACAAGAAATCTTAGATCTAGCATAAATCAAAGCCTGGCAAATTATTAATTATTAGTATAGGAGTGTAGTATGTTCCCTAAGCCTGCCCTAGATTTGGAGATATGTGATAGTGAGAGAGAAAGGGAGAATCCAAATATGTCATGAAAGAAACCAATTGTAATGCTAGTTAGGCTTATCCTATATAATACTATATGTAGGGTCCCAAACTTTATTCACTGTTTCTTTCCTTGGTTCCAGCTATTTACACTATTTTGATCAGAGTCTAAGAAATGTACTCTTTCCCCAACATCTTCCTCGACGTTTAAATGACTGGTACCTAAAATTACCATTGTTATAATAATTACTTTCACACAAGGCATGGTTTCCAAGTCTTCTGTTAAAGTAAAAAAATAACTTGTGAGTAGGCATTGATTCAATCACTGATAATCAAATTACCAAATTATTCTCCCGAGAAGCAAGGTTCTGAGGGAATAAGATCAAAGAACCATAGAATTTAGAAATAGCAAGGAATATAAAGCATCAATCAATGCTGTCTCTCTTTTTTTATATATGAATAAGGAAGTTCAGAACTAGAAAAGTTAAATGACTTGCCCAAGGTCACAAAGATACTGTAATGGGAATGGGAATGGGAAGATCTTCCCTTCATATAATATAATATAGTATAATATAATATAGTATAATATAATATAATATAGTATAGTATAATATAATATAATATAATATAATATAATATAATATA
>JAQQSW010014335.1:0-12130 GCA_028646575.1 Pseudocheirus occidentalis | reverse complement strand
AAATATCTTACAAGATCTTTTGTTATAAGATGATGGGGAACAAACAGATTAGTAGATAAAGGGACAAGGAGAATCAGACACCAATATTTGAACATCCTCAGGGAAGACATTTGCCTGAGGTCAGGGGCTTTAAGTGATGACTCTGCCCAAGTCTTTAGCCCTCCTAATGAGGTCAATGCAAGAGTGGATTGATATTTTGATAGGCTCAAGGGTGGGAAGCAGATGGACAATGGAGGGCCAGGCTAGCAACAGGTTTGGGCCCAGCCACAATGAAATACTTATGGCCTCTGCAAATGTCTCCTGAAGATTCAATCAGACTTCAAGAGGTTTCTCAGAGTATGTACCTCAAAGATTCAAGTAGAGCTCAAAGGGGGGGGTGTCCCCAGAGACTACACCTCATCACTCCCTTGTTCCAATAGTTTCCCAGCCTTGATGGTCCTCTTCCCACCCTTGAACAGGCCTGGCCTACCATTGTCTATGGTCTCTAGTAGCCTCCAGGAACCTCCCACCCTTATCCACTCACTACTGGAGTCTGACCTCTTCTAGGTGACCCCTAGAAACCTTATTGATCATCAATCCCAGGAAAGGGGCAATAAGAAATTTAACATTTGTAAAAGAATTCAAATTTACTGTGAACTTTAAGTTCAGGCAGATTGCCTAAAGAGTCTTTATCTTGATTAACTAAGGAATTTCTCTACCAGGAAGGAGGCAAGGAGGGGCACAAAATACTTCAGGCTATAAAGTCCCTCACTGTCAGTCTCTAAAGGAGCCCTTTAAAGTGATGTAATTTCTGGTAACTGGTTTTTGGTTAGAATAATTGAGTACTGGTACAACTGAGGGGCCTAGGTGTTATTCTAGTAATTACTGAAACTAGATCAGAAATGTCTTCTATGTGAGGAAAAGTTTCAGTGCAAATTTCTTAAAGGGGGGTAAATTGTGGAATAATTTTGTATTAATGAAAAGGTCAACTTCATTCAAAGTTTATTACTATTGTAAAAATAATACCTATTTAGACAGTGTTTTATGGTGCAAGCATATTTTATTAGAAGCAACTTTTTGGTTCAGAATTAATTACTTAAGGATCCTCCAAAAGCTTTTTTCTTAATAACCAGAATCAGGAGAACTTGAGTTCAAATCTGACATTGTGAGTTTGGGCAAGACACTTAACCTCAATTGCCCTCTGAATTATATACAGGTATATTCTGCCTTCAATGGGGTATTTACCATGCTTTATAAACCCACTGGTCAAGCTATTGTTGAAAGAAAAAAACTGCACCCTTAAAACTGCTCTTCAAAAATAAAGGGGGGACCTGTTACCTGGGAACCCCCAGATGAATTCTGGGGTTGTCATTACTGACCATACAACTGGTAATTCTAAAAGGTCACAGCCCCAGGCAACTGCAGCTACTGAATGGGTGATGTGGAAAAATGTTTAGAGACAATAGTAAGGTCTGCACTCTGTGTGCAGGCAAGGTTTTTTTTTGGTGTGTGTTTCCACAGATAAGAAGGAAGTTTGGATACCAGGAAGGAGAACAAGGCCTGTGTCAACAAATGCAGAAATCACGAACTTGCCCCACCCCCAGGACCAGAACCTGGTGAGCCCGACAGCGGAGAAGGAGCCAGAGCCAAAATGAAGGCAAGTGGATCTCACATTTTTGAACTGTAGGACTGATGTGTCTGCTTGCCATCAGGTGGATCAGAAAAACTACGTTTCCTGGCACAATGACACAAACTTTAAGTAGAGACATGGAGGATATACTAAACATATTGGGTTTGGATACTTCCCCAGTAACAAGTCCTTTCTACTTTTGCTCTTAATGGGACATACTTAAGCAAAATTGACCACAGCTTTGTACGGGTCTATCTGGGGGGAGATATACATTCATGTGGGGAAACCATAGCAATGTAAATATCACTAGGGTTGATAAGCATTATAATGTAACCTGTATTAATTATAAGGTTTCTGAATGTCATGATAATACTTCTTTGGGACAATTACTATTTGTTATAAGATGACCTGGTATACTTATAATTCCTGTGGAGAGTGAAAATTGGTTTTACTCTTCTGCTGATCATTTTATTGCTCAAATCAATCACCAATTGGGTTCTAATTGAAAAAAGAGGTGTATTTCTTGTATTGTAAAGCAATAACTCAGCTCAGAGATGATGTAATTGCCTTAGCTGAAGAAATTGAGCTGATTCAAGTTAAGCACAAGTTAATATGTAATTATAGATATATGTATTTCTGTATGGTAAACAAAAAAATATAATGAGTCAGAATATGGCATACCCAAATTAAAAATCATCTTAATGGTCTGTGGGGTGACCGTAACACATCTCTTGATATAAATGACTTGGAGAGTGGGGCGACTAGGTGGCGCAGTGAATAGAGCACCGGCCCTGTAGTCAGGAGTACCTGAGTTCAAATCCGGCCTCAGACACAACACAAAAACTAGCTGTGTGACCTTGGGGAAGTCACTTAACCCCAACTGCCCTCCAAAAAAGCAAACAAACAAATAAATAATTAAATGACTTGGAGAGCCTGGCCCACCTCATGGATAAAGAAAGATAACAATCCTTATTACCAAATCTTGGGGCACAGAATATAGCAGATTGGTTTAAGAGAGCTCAGGGGATATTACCTGGGCAAACACAACAAATTATAACCTACATAGGAATAGGGGTGGCATTACTGTTTTTATGTACCTGCTTACCCATCCTTATTTCCTGTTTTTCTTGCATCATTCAAGTTATATATAATGTCCAGCTGCATGATTCTGCCTTTGGCCCTATACACTCTAGAGGGGATGAGGAGAACTCTCAGGAGTCTGTCAGGGCTTCCTTAATGGGATGTTCCCCCCCTCCTATAAGCACAAAGAAAGATCAGATACTTAAAGGGGTTGTGAATCAGAAAATGTAAGCAGAAAGAGAAGATAGGCAATGAAGAGAATGAGAAAAATTCTTTTTTGAAAGGACTGAAAAAAATGAAAATTAAAAACTAATGGACAGGACTAGCTGAAGGAGAGTAGAGGAAGGGGGAATCTATTTGCCTAACTGAGAGGGAAAAAAGGGGGAAAGAATATACATATAACCAGATAAAAGCAGAGGGTTAACAAACAAGAAGAGAGGATAGGATGAGGAGAAGAGAGCCACCAAAAAAAAATTAAGGCAGAGTAATTGAAGGAACATAATACTTTGTTTATATCAGAAGGGGGAAAATCATAACTAAAAAAACCTTAATTTCAGAGATAGATGAAGGAAAATATAGACCTAATTCATAACTTTAAATGTGAATGAATTAAACAATACAATAAAATGAAAAAAAGATGGATTTGATAAAACAAAATCCCACAATATGTTAAAAGAAACACATGTAAAAAAACAAAGAAATACACAAAATAAAACTGAGGGAATAGAAAAAAATTATATTCATCAAGTAAACCCCCCAAAGTAAGAGTTGCCTTTATGCTATTAAACAAAAGAAAAGCAAACATTCAAAAAATAAGAAGGGATAAACAAGGAAACTATAGTATGCTGAAAGGAACCATAGATGACAAACCAATATCAGTAATGAACTTACATGCTCCAAATGTCTTAGCATGCACATTCATGAAGGAAACATTATCTGAGCTTCAAGAAAAAAATAGACAGTAACACAACAGTGACAAAAGACTTTAATATTCCTCTATTAGTTTTGGATAAATCTAACAGAAAGATAAACAAAAGGGAAAATGTGGGACTGAGCTAATTTCTGGGAAACTAGAGTTAAAAGACTTATGGAATGTTCTAAATGGAACAGTAAAATAATCTGCATATTTCTCTGTATCACATGGAACTTTTACAAAATTTGACTATGTGCTAGGGCACAGAGATACAGCAAACAAATGTAAGAAGGCAGAAATAGTCAATACATCCTTTACAGACTATAACAAAATAAGAACAGAAATTGGTTCAAGGACTACAAACAAACAATACAAACACAAATGGAGACTTAACAAGGAAATTTTAAATAATGAGTGGCTCAAAAAGCAAATCATAAAAACAATAACTACGTAAAAGAAAATTATGATCATGAAACTATACCAAAATTTGAGATGTAACCAAAACAGTACTCATGAGGAGAATCACATCTTTACAATCATACATTAGCAAAATAGAAAAAGATTCATGATCTGAATATGCATTCAAAAATTAGAAAAACAACAACAAAAACTAATCTAAAACAAGCAGAGAAGAAAAGATAATGAAAATCAGAAGGGAAATAGATAATCTTGAAATAAAAACCCCATAGGAATGATAAGTAAAACTGAAAACTTAAAAAAAAAGATAATAAAATTGATAAGCCCTTAGCTAATGTGATAACTGAATTTTGTTTCCACAGAAATCATACATACATAATTTATGAAATCTAAGAAGTCATACTTATGCAAGAGATAAAATGGAGAAATTTGTCTCCATAAAATCATAATAACAGTCAGCAGAATGGGAGACATAAAGTAGGAATTATGTTTCATACAGAGGATAATGGGCAAAGTAGGGTCCAACTGGTTTTATCCTATTTTTGAGGTTAGAAGTCAATTAATTAGTGTAAATGTTAAGTCTTGCTTGGAATATTCATGCACAACAAGCTCATGAATATTAGCTTCTCCTGCTCTGGGAGGACTAAAGGTTCATTTTAATGGTCATGCAATTTTTGTGGTGAGAGGGAGGAATATATCAAGAGAAAATATGTACTAGGCATGCTGGGAAGTTGTATCCCCTGTAGTGCCTAGCCAATAGAAAGTAAGGGAGGGACTTTGTGGTTGGGCATAAGGATATAAGGCTTGTTTTTGCTTCTATAGCATGTGTCTATTCTATGAGCTACCTGCTACTACAGCGGTATAATAAACTGTGCTTTTAACTTCACCCCTCCCAAGTCTGAAGGAGTTATTTCTCACAGCTAATCTAATGAAAAAGAATAGGGCAAATAATTGAATCAGCAAAATATCAAATCAGCAAAATGAAATCAGCAAAACTAGAAGAGATAAAGAGAATAATCAAAACATGTTATGCACAGTTATATGCTAACAAACTGAGAACACAAAAGAAATAGACGAATACTTTCAAAAATATAAAATACTCAGACTATCAGAAGGCCAAGTAGAGATATATAATCTGATCTCAAAAGAGTAAACACATTTAGCAGTAATAAAATGACCCAAGATAAAAAACTACCGGATCCAAAGGATTCATGGAAGAATTCTATAAAATATTTTTGGGAGGCAATTGGGGGTAAATGACTTGTCCAGGGTCACATCTCTAGTAAGTGTCTAGGTCACATTTGAACTCAGGTCCTCTTGACTCCAGGGCTGGTGCTCTATATACTCTGCCACCTAAATGCCCCTCAAATGCTAAAAAACACAGGAACTATACTTCAAAAATTATTCTAAAAAATTAACAAAAAAACCCCCACCCTACTAGAATCTTTGTATGATGCAAATGTATTTCCAATATCTGAACCATGGAAAACCAAAACACAGAAAGAAAACTGTAGGCTAATGTCGTTAATGAACATTGACTCAGAAATGTTAAATAAAATCTTATCAAAGAGACTATAGTGATCTAGCAAAGAAATCATTCATTATGATTAGTGGGATTTATACCAGAGATGCAAGTATGGTTCAACATTTGGAAAACAATCAACATAATTCCTTATATTAAAAACCAAAACATCTAGACCCACATGATTGTCTCAACAGGTACAGGAAAGACCTTTGACAAAGTATAATACTTTTGTGACAAATAAAAACCCCATGAGCCAAATTTTCTGGGTAATTAATAATCAATTTATTAATCAGGCTAGCTGGCAATCAATAACTTGATGGTCAGCAGTTTCTCTCCATAACCTAAGATGCAAAGGAAAGTTCTAAATTACCTTAAATTCTTTCTGAAAGGGAGCTCCCCTGAGAAGTGAGACTCAACACTGATTGGTAGACATTTAATAAGGAGGTAACTCTTCAGCTCCTCCTGCTGAAAACATGATTTGATCATGAGACTTAACAGCTTCAAGGCATCTGGGCAGGGCCATTTCCATCCTGGACTCTCTGGCTAGTTTTCTCCTTTATAAGCTGGGTTTTCCTAAAATCTAATTGAGGGGATCAAGGACAGGAGGTTCCTCCCAGAGGCAAAGACTCAACTCATATTGGATTCTGTTCATACTCTAAATAGAAATTAGTTTCCCATTTGGGTGGTGTCCCTCCATCCTAGTTAACCAACATGTGTCTTGGGGGCTAGGAGCAATGTCATTACTCAGCCATACCCTTCAGAGACTGACTAACCTTTTCAGAAGTTAAGCCTTAACAGAAATAAAAAGAAAAGGGTGGGTCACAAATTAATAATTAGTTATTAATATAATATAATTTTAATTTCTCTCACTCTTTTATACCTAAAACATATTCTCAACTAAACAAGAGATCAAGGCAATTACAAAAGATAAAATAGATAATTTGATTACTTGTAACAGAAAAGTTTCTGCATAGATAATATTAATACATCTAGGAAAAGGAAGGAAGGAATTGAATAGGGAAAAAAATCTTTGTTTCAAAATTTTCTGATAAGGGTTTAGTAACCAAGATATATAAATATTAAATATATATAACGTTAGTAGCCATTCCCCAATAGATAAATAGTCAAGGGATATGAACAAACATTTCTCAAAAGAAGAACTGCAAAGTATTCATATTTACATGAAGAATGCTCCAAATCACTAATAATTATTAAAATAAAAACAACCCTGAGGTTTCACCTCATACCCTGCAAATCGACAAAAATGACAAAAATTGGTTGGAGGGATTATGGAAACATAGGTACACTAATAGTTCCTGGTTGTTCTTCATGCTCAAAGAGTACTAACCTGACATCATTATGTTGGGGTCAAAGGACGTTGTGTCCAACTTTGACTGATCAGACCAATATAAGCTCAGAAAGCTCTACCACTAGTCAGAGACAAATAGTCAACATAAAACATTTGGAGTGGAGATACCTCTAAATTTGCACATCTCACGTTTCTCTGGAGCTACTGCAGTTCTGCTTTGCTCACAGAACCCAGTGCCTTCTTTGATGCAGGCACACATGCTGGGTGGTCCGGTTCAAGTGTCCACCCAGTGTGTTTGTTTCGCATTTGAACAGCATGGCCAGCCCATAGCAGTAGGGTTTGAATGCTTGGCAGTTTAGCTCCAGAAGGGACCTCTGTGTCCAGTACCTTATCTTGCCAGATGATCTTCAGAATATTACCAAAGACAATTCAAATAGAAGAGATTCCCTTTCCTGGCTTGGCAGCGTAGATTGCCCAGCTTTCACAGGTACATAACAATGAGTCAGCACAATGGTTCTGTAGACCTTCAGTTTGGTTAGTAGTCTAATATTTCTTCTCTCCCACACTTTCCTCAGGAGCCTCCCAAACACTGAGCTAGCTCTGGCAATTCATGCATCAACCTCATCATCTATGTGATCATCACTGGAAAGGTAACTGTGAAGGTAAGTTAACTTATCCACAGCATTCAAAATCTTTCCATTTTTTATAACTGATGGCTCCATGTATGGATGGTGTGGTGCTGGCTGGTGGAGAACTTCTGTTTTCTTGATGTTAATTGTCAGGCCAAAATTAGCACAGGTGGCAGAGAATCAATAACTCCATACTCTGTTGCATCTCAGCCTCAGAGGCTGTACTAAGTGCAGAATCATCTGTGAACAAAAAGTCACACACCAACTCTCCATCCACTTTAGCTTTGGCTTGTAGTCTTTTCAAGTTTAGTTTACTGTCAGTATGGTAGCTGATCTTGATGCCATTTTTGTTTTTATTGAAGGCATCTGACTATCACTGAAAACATCATGCTAAAAAGCATGGGTGCAAGCAGCCCTGTTTTACTCCATTGGTAACTGGGAAAGTGTGAGAGCATTGTCCATTATCCAGAACTTGTGTAAGTGCCCCCTCTTGAAACCAGTGTACTTCTCCAGGCAACCAAATTTTGCCATAATGATCTATAAGCCCTCATCACTGACAGTATCAAAGGCCTTGGTCAGATTGATGAACATGGTGTATAGACCTCTGTTCTGCTTCTGACATTTCTACTGGAGTTGTAGGGTAGCAAATACCATAGCAATCATTCCTAGGTCCTTTCTGAAGGCTCTCAGGTAGATGACCATTTTCCAGGTGAAGGATCAGCCTATTAAGGAGGACTCTGGAAAGAATCTTGCCATCAATGACTAAGAGAGAGAGACGCCCCCCCTACACATAATTGCCACAGGACAATCTTTTCCTTTATAGAGATGGACAATGGACATCAGACAATAACCTCCTCTTGCTGTATAACTTGGATGATTTCAGCCAGTCTTTGTATGAGAAGTGGACTCCATGCTTTATAAATCTCAGCTGGAATAGGATCAGTACCAGGCACTTTGCCACATAAGAGGAGCCTAATGGCATTCAAAACCTCTTATTTAGTTGGAATTTTGGCTAGAGAGGGATTGACTTCAATCTGAGGTATACATGGTCAGTGGTTTCAGCATTAGTTGATGATGACCTATTGAGAACACTATGGGGAGGTGGGGTCAAGATGATGGAGAAAAAGCAGAAACTTGCTTGAGTTCTCCAAAATTTACCTTGAAACAACTTTAAATTGCACCTCAACATGAATTCTGGAGTGGCAGAAATCACAAAAGGATGGAGGGAAACAGTTTTGCAACCCAAAATAACTTATAAGGACTGAAAGAAAGGAGTGTCTTAGTCCAGCAAAAGGGGAGCCCAGTCCAGCACAAGGAGGTCCCTATCCCCAACACAGATCAGCAAGTGAGGTTCCTCAGGCCCCAGAATAGCAAGTAAGCTGTGAGACCAGCTCCCAGCCCAGCAGGTGAGTTCCCAGACTTGGAGACCCTGGCACAATAATCAGGTCACCAATCTGACACTCTGATTCAGTAGGCCAGTGGCCAAGCCTCTGGCCCCCAGTACAAGAAGCTTTGGGAAGTGTTCACTGTACCCCAGGAGTAGAGCTTCACTTTAAAAGTCATGAAACATCTGAAAAATGAGCCAAAAAAAAATCCCCAACTATAGGAAGCTAATACAATGACAGGGAGGATCAAAACACAAACACAGAAGAGGACAATGTCAAAATACCTATATGTGAAGCCTCAAAGAGAAATACGAATTGGTTTTGGGCCTAAAAAGAACTCAAAAAGAGTTCAGAAAGGATTTAAAAAGTGAAATTGGAGAGGTAGAAGAAAATTGAGAAAAGAAATGAAAGTTATACAAGAGAATAATGAAAAAAAGAGACAATAGCTTGGTAACAGAAGAACACAAATGTAAAAAGATGTACAAAATGAGCTCATGAAAACAACTCCTTAAAAAGTAGAATTGGCCAAATGGAAAAAGAGAACACTATGGAAATATTCATTCAGCCCATCTGTCTAGGATCATATCCTTGATTAATATCAATATGACTCCATCAGCACTGAGTAGATGAGATGCATCACAGCTCTTTGGCTCATACATAGCCTTCAGGGTATCAGAAAAGCACTTTGGATTTACTATCAGAATAAAATTGAATTTCATCCACCTATCTTATTGATGGGGTGCTTGGGTGTTTGTGCTTGGACCCCATTTCCAAAATCACATTTTTCCCTAGTCTCAAAATATTATCCCTAACAGCTTTCTCCCCAGCCCAAGGACACTATGCCTAGCAATAACTCATAAGTGGACCCAGTAAGACAAACTACCTTTCCCCACAATTACTCGTGAGATGTCCTAAGTAAAACAAACTATCTTTCCCTGTCACAAGAACAAGCTGAGATCTGAAGAAATTCTTTTGTAAAAATAGAACTATCTCGTAACCACAAAATTATCATGTATTGATTCCCCAAATTATCATATTCAAGCTATTTTCCACAATGGGTAGACTCTTAAGGAGCCTAAGTATTTGTGACACTTGTGTTGACAAGTGGCAAAATTGAATCTCCTCTAGACTGAATCCCTTAAGCCCTTCATGGAGACAAGATGGATCTTATATACAGAAAGACTGTGGGCGGGATCTAGGGGTGGTCTAGAGGAGGAATTTGGGGAGGGTCTTGAGAAAGAGTCTAAGAAGAGGTCAGATTCCTGGAATGGGCATAAAGGTGGGAAATAGCTGAAGGCTACCAGGAGATGACAGACGATGGAGGGCTAGGCTAGTTTAAGGGTAACAGATTTGAGTATAGATATTTTGATAGGACCTAGAATGGGGAGTAGCTGGACAATAGAGGGCTAGGCTAGGTTGAGTAATGGATTTGGGCCTAGCAATAATGAAAGGCTTATGACCTCTGGATTGAATATGCCTCATCAAGTGGGAAGATTCAATCATAGTACAAGGGGTTTCCCAGAGCCTGTACCCCATCAGTACAACTATTTTGGAGAGCAATTAGGAATTACACTAGTAATGTGACAAAAATGTCCTTATTCTTAGAACTAGAGACTCCCATTACTGAACTTATACACCAAGGAAGCCATTAATAAAAAAAAGTCCACATATGTTCCAAAATATTTAGAGCAGTACTTTTTGTAATAGCTAAGGACTGGAAACAAAATAGATGCCCTTCCATTGGGGAATGCTAAACAAATGATGGTACATCAATGTAATGGAATATTATTGTGCTGTAAGAAATGATGTGTGATGAAGACATAGAAGCAGGGAAAGATCTATATGAACAATGATGCATCTGTAACTATATGTAGAAAAGATAGATTGTCAGCTCTTTGAAGACTGGGATTATCTTATTATTTATTTCCTGTGCCTGTTGGGCGGAGAATAAGAGCAAGCTGAGACCTGGGTTCAAGATAAATTTAGGTGTGGATTTGTTAGTTAAGTGCGTGATGACCTGAGTGTATTCACTCAAATGAGTAGTCTTCTGGGGGTACAGACTTGATGATATAGCCTAACACCACAAAAACCACAATCAGGGAGGGGAGCTAGCAGAAGCCATGACATACAGAAACAAAGAACAGCCATTGGTTAGATCTGTAGCTCAGGGCTAATTTGGGAATATGGCACAAGGGTACAAGAGTGCAAGCCTCCTGTGTCATGGGAGTGGAGGGCCACAGTCAGAGCTCTTCTCCAGATTCCTGCAACTTTGCTTGTAGCCCCAACTTAGAATTTTCTTCATCTTTATTGGCTTCTTTCAATCCCAGCTAACCTTCTGCCTTTTACAAGAAGCCTTTCCCAGCTCTCCTGAGTCCTAGGGCTTTCCCTTTGAAATTACACCAATGTACCTGCTCTCGGTTGCGGGGCTGTTTGCATGTGGCATGCATTAGGCCAGGTGCTTCTCCAGAGCAGAGGCGGTTCATTTGCCTTACTTTATACCCCTAGAGCTTAACACATGGCCTAACACAGCAGGTGCTTAATAAATGCTTGTTGACTGAGGTTCTTTCAGTTATCAATCAACGTTAAGTGCTTTCAATATGCCAGGTACAGTGCTAAACGCATATTCCAGAGCATATTCTGTGACTTTTAATATTTGTAGCGACAATTCCGGGAAGAAGTCACCCATTAACAGGGAGGGGAAGAAGCCTGAAGAGCTAATTTAGAGTTGGGTCATGAGTATTCTGGGGCAGGAGACTTGACTGCCTTCTTCCGCCTTAAATAAGGAGAGCGCAAAGCTGAGCTCGGAGCCTAGGATACCGAGATCGAATGCATGCGCAGTGATATAGCAAGGAATTCTCTGCAACTTCCCCCCTCAAACAACAGGGGTTTGAAACGGAAACGAGCCCAAGGCAGCCCTACGCTCTTCCCCCTCAGGCCCCACCCCCGAGCTCCTCTTTTCCCTGCCTCCCCGATCCTTGTTCCTCCAGGCACGCATGCGCCCCGCCTCTTCGGCGCCTCGCCCCCTTCCTGCCCGCGCGCGGGCGGGCAGTTTGAAATCATGGCGGAATCGGCTCCCTTTGACAAAACCTTATACTTTCAGAAGCTAAGGAGCCGAGATGTCACGGAAGAAGACGTCCAGCGTTGTATACAAAAGCAGGCAGAGATCATGAATGGCCCCGGAACTGGCAGTGAACTGGAAGCGCGGCCGCAGAAGAGGCCGTGCGTATTCCTGTGCGCCCGCTGCCAGCGGCCCCTGGGGGACA
>JAQQSW010014334.1:0-12130 GCA_028646575.1 Pseudocheirus occidentalis | reverse complement strand
AAGATTCCTCTGGTCCCCTTCCTCTTCAGAATGCTTTTGAGATTCTTTTTCCATCCAGTAAATTCGACTTTTTAAGGCATTCTTCTCCTCATTGGCTTTTTTGGGTCTCTTTTGTCATTTGAGTTA
This sequence comes from Pseudocheirus occidentalis, assembly GCA_028646575.1. Lineage (NCBI taxonomy): Eukaryota > Metazoa > Chordata > Mammalia > Diprotodontia > Pseudocheiridae > Pseudocheirus > Pseudocheirus occidentalis. The sequence continues at coordinate 12,004 of JAQQSW010014334.1, read as the reverse complement.
ATTTGTTCTTTAAGGTGTTGTTTTCTTCAGTCAGGTTGTTGACTCTCTTTTCATGATTTTCTCACATCATTCTCATTTCTTTTCCCAGTTTTTCCTCCACTTTTCTTATTTGGTTTTCAAAGTCGTTTTTAAGTTGATCTATGGCTTATAGGCAATCTTCATATTTCTTGGAAGCATTTGGTATGGGATTTCTGACTGTATTGTCTTCCTCCTGTTCCATGCTTTGATCCTTTTTGTCCCCAAAAAAGGACTCTAGAGTTTTATTGATGTTCTTACTTTGCTTCCTTTTCCTCATGTTGGCTAGTCAATTAATTGCTTGATTTTTTTAGCTCCGTGGAACTCTGCTTCCAGGGGGGAAGTTCTGTCCCAAATCACTGGGATTTTCCCAGCTGCCAGATCTATTAGGGGGGTGCTGCAGCCCCCACCAGCTTTGGATTGCTGAAAACACCCCAGGACCACCACCCAAGACCATGATCCGGATCCAGGATGCTTAACACAAGAGCCCTGATCAATTGTCTTAGCCAATCTGCAGGCCAGAAGCTCTGAAGCAGCCCAGTGGAGGCAATTGTCACTTGCAGGCGTTCTTGATGCTTCCTGCCGTTTCCCTCTGCTTACTTGCCCTGGGGGTAGTTTGGCCAGACCGCTTTTTTCCCTCAAATTTAGCTTGAATTCCACTGACCTTTCTCTTAGCCTTATTTCTCCTGGCTTGATAAATGTGAAAACTGCCACAGCTGTCCCCGATCCACTCTCCTGTAGACCCCAGCTGCAGCTCCTCCTGAACACCCTGGGGCCAGGCCACAGTTTCAGGCTGGGCTGGCCTCAGCTCTCAGCCTGCTGTGATGAGCCCCACCTCCCGAGCTGCCTCAGTGGGAGATGTGTTTTCTGTATTTTTGTGAGTTTGGGAGCCCTAAAATTTGTTTGGAGTCATATTTTATCGGTATTTAAGATGGCTGCATGGGAGCTGCAAAACTTTGTTGCTTCTACGCCACCATCTTGGCTCCGCCCTTTCTGGTCCCCTTCCTAATCTTAAAAGATGATTATTTTCATCTGGCTGTCAGAACAGAAGAAGTAATAATGATAATAATAGTAACAATAGTAATAATGCCATTATTACTAACCTAATATATTTATAAAGTGATTTGTAAAAATCTTTTCTTGACACAATCATGTGAGGTAAGTAATACAAGGATTATTAATCCCATTTTACCTACAAAGAAACTGAGGCTCAGAGACATTAACCATTCTACTTAAAGTTACACGGAGAGACAGTGTGCCACAATGATTAGCATGTGGGAATGTGGAGTCAAGAAGACCTGGCTTCATATCCCTTCTCCTGACATTTATTTACTAGCTGTGTGACCATGGATAAGTCACTTTACCTTGTTCAGTCTTCTTTTCCTTATCTACAAAATGAGGGAGTTGGACTAGATGGCCTCCAAGGGTCCTTCTAGCTCTAAATCCATGATGCCATGTGTCAGAGTCAGGGCTTGAGCCTAAATCTCATCTCCAAGTGCTGTGTTCCTTCCCCTCCGTCACATGACATGTTACCATTTTCTTTCTGTTGGTTCGATAGGGCAGAATGCTAATATGGATCCCTATCTTTATCCTAGCAAGGCCAAGGTCATAGCAACTTGCAGGGCCAGTCAGCTTGACTCCATTTTCTACAGGGTTGTACCTTTAACCTTTGACTAGTATTCCTCCAGATCATGTCATTGGTAAGAGGAAAGCTGGATTAGCTTAGCTCTGCCTCATTGCTCTAAAAACAAACAAACAACAAAAAGCAGAGCCTGCAGGTATATCTGGTATACAGTGTTTGGATATAAAAGATGGTAAGGTATTCCCCTTACATTTATACCTGGAAAATTCCATAATGTAAAATGATCACTAAATGGGTGGCATATTTCTGTAATGAAATGTCGTAATCATCAAAAAGAAAAAGACAAGTAAAGGAGCCAAGTCCAGACTGATTGTCTGGAAATTTGCCACTAAAAAAAAAAGCCTTGAAATGTACAAGGCACCAATGGAGCAGCTGTAAAGTCTGAGTCCCTTTTTCCATTGAGTTGGCAGTCCGGAGCCTGACTAAAATCAGAAAACATTTCTTTTTCTCTGAAGACCAGAAACAGACTAAGATGAGGATAATGGCCAAAAGCTGCTGTATACAGAAAACTATTGAGAAGTGTGACATATTCTGAGGGAAAAAGAAAGGACAGAGTTCTTTGGACTTTTGAATCTCTGGTTCAAAACCCCTTAATGCTAAATTGTGACAAAAATGGGGGGTTTTTTGGTGGTTTTTGTTTTAAATCAGAGTAAAAAGTCAATATTTCAATTTTGAAAGGATAGAAGAGTAGGGCAAATGTTTGTGTTGGAGGAGGCAGGTAAATTGTTTCACCATTCTCCCCATTACCCAAGCCTAGAAATAGGAATTTTCTTTAAATTCTTCCTCTCTTTTCAGGATATACAATTTGTAAACTCAATCCTATTCAACAACATTTATTAAATCCATACATATCATGCATGAAACAGTTTAAGAAAAATAAACCAAAAAAAGACACCATTTCTGTCTTTGAGGAGATTCCAATATTACAACAGAAGGCATTAAACACAAATCCAAATCAGTTATAATTTAAAACAGCATGTGAGAAGGTCAAAGGAGAAACCCAAAGTGCTATGAGCAGTTTGAAGTATGTGATATCATTTCCAGCTGAAGGGATCTCAAGTCCTTTTGATTCTTCTTAGGGATTCACAGTCCATTCTTCTTTTCTAAGTCCAATGCCATCACTCTAGTCTAGGTGCCATGTTTGGGCTATTACAATCATTTGCCCATTGGTCTCCCTGGCTTGAGTGTCTCCCCACACTAGTTCATTTTCTATCTACTGCTAGGTTATTTTTACACAAATATCACTAGTCTGCTCAAAAACATGCCATGAACCCCTATTAGTGGTCAACATGAACCCCAGTTCCTTGAACTGTCATTCAAAGTCCTTCCACATTGGATCATAGAGCAGCTAGAAAGGTCTTTAGGGATTGTGTAGTACAACAGCTTCATTTCACAGATTCAACACTCTCTTTTTCCCTCTCTCCATACACACATATGTCCTATGTATATATCTTCTGTCTCCTATGCAACTCTCTTATATTGATTTATACACAAAAGGCATTATGTATTATAAATATTTCATATATTACATATAAAAATAAATTTATAGATAATTATATATAATATTGTTACATATAATTTTATGTATAATATAGACTTTATATATATTACATTATATATATAATCATATATGTTATATATGTTATTGTTGTTCTGTCATGTTCCACTCTTCATGACTCTATTTGGGAATTTTCTTGGCAAAGATACTGAAGTGATTTGCCATTTCCTTCACCCTCATTTTACAGATGAAGAAACTGAGGCAAGCAAAGTTAAGAGACCTTCCCAGGGTCACACACCTAGTAAGGGTTTGAGGCCATATTCAAACTCAGGAAGATGAGTCTTCCTGATGCCAGTCCTGACACTCCATGCATCGTACTGTCTTTGACAACACTTTGTATAAATGTTAGTTGCAGAAGTTCTATGACCTTGAAAAAAATAAACTGAATTTCTCTAAAAATACTATATGAGTCATACCTTTTACATTAATTGTCTGCTCTTTCTCTTCCTCCTGACACCTTCAGTGAGTTAGTGAAGTTTTTGTCCCACTTTGTTGAATTCCATGACTTTATACATTTGACCACAAGCAAAATATACCCAAAGAGAAATTTAAAGGAACTTTCTTCATTTAAAGAGGTTGATAGGGCTAGAAAAAGACCTCTTTGCTGAGTCAGAGAAGGTCAAAAGTGAGAGTGTGTGAAACCCAGCATCAGAGAGGAGGCTGAGTCATCAGTCAAAATCCCTAATAATCACAGCCCACATTTGCATAGGACTTTAAGCATTACAAAATACTTTCCTCACAACTGCCCAGAGAGCTAAAAAGTGTAAAGTATTATTATCCTCCTTGTACAGATTAGGAAATTGAGATTTGCTCTGAGAGATGACATGATTTAACCAGGATCAGGATAAGGCAAAAGATTTGCATTTGGATCCCTTCTGACTCCCAAACCAGCATGCTCTCCTCTGTGTTCCAGTCCCTAAACGAGGGCACAATAATACCATATATCACAATACAGATTAAAAATTGGGAATCTGAGGGGTAGCTAGGTGGTGCAGTGGATAGAGCACCAGCCCTAGAGTCAAGAAGACCTGAGTTCAAATATGAACTCAGTCAGATACTACTAGCTGCGTGATCCTGGGCAAGTCACTTATCACCAGTTATTTCTAAAAAAAAAAAAAAAAAAGAAAGAAAGAAAAACTGAGAAGTTTGTGCATGTCTGTCTGTGCATGTGTGCGTGCATGCATGTGTGTGTGTGTGTGTGTGTGTGTGTGTGTGTGATTAACCAGTACTGTGATTTCATCTGTATAAGGAGCTCCTGGGGAAGGACGTTTTCTCCAAACAGATCCCTTCTGCAACCAATACTCAAAATAAGTGACTTGCCCAGCCTCTAGTACATGTCAGAGGAGAGGAATGGATGTAATAAGTATGTTTATAACACCTACTATGTGCAAGGTTTTACCAATATGGTCTTTTGATCCTCACAACAACCATGGGATGTAGGTGCTATTTATATTTTCATTTTACAGTTGAGACTGAGATAAACCAAGGTTAAGTGACCAAGGTTAAGTTCACAAGCTAGTAAGAGTCTGAAGGTGAATTTGAACTCTGATTTTTCTGACTCTAGGTCTTGTGCTTTATCCACTGAACTTCAGTGGACTCAGAACCTCAGGTAGGACTCAAACCCAGATCTAGCTAATTCTTACATCAGTGCTATAGCCACTATCATATTATCATCATCATCATCATCATTATTATTATTATTATTATTTATATGTTGATTAAGGTTGAGTTTATGTGTAGATGGTTCCTTAATGCTACCATATCAGGAAGCCTCCTGAACCCAAGTACCCTCCTCACTTGAAATTGCAAAAATGGAGATAAAATTCTTGGGTTTAAGATATCATTAGACCTAATAGCACACACTTTTCAAAATGTGTATCATTCTTGAATGGATAAGAATAGTGGGGAATTAATATTTTAATATGAATTAGCTCTTCTCCCCTTCCCTTTGCAATCCTCTTTTCTGTTCCGGGGGAGGAGAGAAGAGACAAAATGATTTTTTTCATGTCCTGATTTTTGTACTTCCTACATATGTGATCTTGGATAAGTCACCTTGTGAGTCTCAGTTTTCTCATAGAGATTTCACAAATTGTCTGATTTCTGAGGACCAGTCTACCTATGTTACAAATTGGCTTATTGCTGGATAATCAGTTTTTTCACTATGTCAGCCCATGAAACAAAGAAAATAATGGAATATGGATAGTGATACCTAAACTAGCTGCCTTACAGAATTTTGAGAAAGAGCTTTTTAACTGTAAAATGTTATATAAATGTGTCTCTTATTATTATCATCATGTAACATTTCAAAGGAATAAACAAGCCCCAAAGTTGGCAGGCTGATAATGGTGACTAAGGATTGAATTCAGATGGGCTTGTCTCCTAGGAGACTCCTTTAACATCATGCCTGGTGATTAAGTTCGCCATTTTTTCTGACCATTCTTGGGGTGTAGGAGACCTGGTTCCAGTCAGGAAGTTCTTTTGAAACAGGCCTTTCTTCTTTTCTCTCCACTCTGACACCTCTATTTTAGTGTGGAAAATCCTAATTCATTAAGGATGTGGCCTTGAGCCATAAGGGATTCATTGCGTCCAAGGAGATACCATCTCTGCTTCTTTCACCGTCTCTGAAGTAACATTGCCTGAATTATTGGCTAGTGAACTGGTCATAGCTAATTATCAACTTATGCTGCTGAGATGAGAGTCTCAGGAGCTATTATCAGCCACCCTTCAACAAAGTCCTGCTCCAGTGTTGCCTGTGATGAGGATGTGAACCTGGTTCTTCCAAGGTTATAATAGCAAAGGAAAGGAATATGCAGTACCTGCCATCTCAGGTAGACTTTTTTGATTTAGTCTCTTAGAATTCATTTTCTTTTACTTCATATTTGCCGCTATTTATGCATAAAAATTATTAGTGGTAAAGTAATTTTGGCCACATGGCTTAGTACAATGTGTGACCTTTTACAAGTCATTTTAACCTCTCTGAGTCATATGGGGCTCCTCATGAAATATGGAGGTATTGGACTACATGGTCCTCAAGGGTTTCTTGGAGCTCTAAATCTATCCTCCTGGGGTCCTAACAACCTAGGAGGGCTCTGAGTGCATATTTGAAGGAGGAAGTGGGTCTGTCATCACAAATTCATATGGTTGGGAGGGAAGGGTAGAGCAATTTATAGATCTTCCTCCTAAGGTGTGGAAGGAGCAACTGGGTGGTGCAACGGATAGAGCCCCAGATCTGGAGTCAGGAAGACCTGAGTTCACATCTGGCCTCAGACACTTACTAGCTATATGACCTTGAACAAGTCACTTAACCTTGTTTGCCTCAGTTTCCTCATCAGTAAAATGAACTGGTGAAGAAAATGTCAAACCTCTCCAATACTTTTGCCAAGAAAACCCCAAAAGAGTCACGAAGAGTCAAATAAGAATGTAAATGACTGAACATGATGAAAACCAAGACATGGAGCTATTGGGATCTGTGTGGATATAGATACTTTAAGAATCAAACCCCAAGTACTGTCATAGAGAAATGGGGAACTTAGAAGTAGCTTGGAGGACCTTAAAAAGGGATGAAGTTTGATTCTGCCTTAGGACCAATCAGTCCTTGGCTTCGTATAAAAGTAATCTAAATCACAGATTGGGTCCACAATTAATTTTGGGAACGGAAAGAGAAAATAAGTGTAGCCTGTAGCAGCCTTGACCTGGAAAAATAAGCCACTGAGAGTGAGATGTTGCTGCAGAAATGCTAGGACCACCCACTGTCAAGAGAACATGCCTGCCAAAATCACTCTGACTCCTTCCTCTCTGGGCTAATTCTACCTCAGCCTGTTTTGTAATTATTCCTTCCATTACAGAGAACTCCAGACTTAGTTATTATTTATTTTGCACTCTTCCTACCACTAAATAAGCTGATTCTGTCCCCTCCCCATGATAAAATTACTTATTCATGCCCATAATGTAGATCTTCAGAGTTTTAAAGAGTGCTTGTTTAAATGCATTTTTTGTATAATCAAATACATGTTTCAAAGTAATTAATATCTACAGAAGAACAAGAGAATGTTAGTATTCCACAACACCATAATATGTCTGAATCAGCTAAGAGAAGATTTGCACATTTTGCCTCACAATCACAGAAGAAAAATACAGATTTCCTGAGCTGGTTCAGAAATGTTAGCCCAAGACAGAATGACAGTGCTCCCTAGTGGCTTATAGAGTTTATGCAGTGACACTATGCAGATCAACTCAGCAGCAATTCAAAATTCTTTTCTGTTTTCTTGTAAAGATATATTTGGAGATATACCACTGATGAACCCCCAGTGCAGTATGTGCTTTGATTTGTATTTTCAGTAGTGGTGATGGACATGTGTGGACTCATCTGCACTCTTACATGACTTCCCTTGTGACCAATAGCAAGTATTGATCAGAGTCAACTAAGTGTTGATGGTGGTCATAGAACAGAAAAAAAGGAACCAATAGGCCCAGGTGACCATCAAGTCCATGACCTTGAAATCACTGATACCATGCTTTAATCAATTCAAAAAAGTGTCCAATAAACATTGGGAGATCAAAAATATATATAAGGCACAGTTCTTAAAGCCATATAACTTTTATCATAATTTCAGTGGAGAGACCAACATAAATCCTAGAAAAGTTTGATAAGAAAATATTTAAATGACAGTTCAAGACAAAAATGAAGTTGTCACCGGAGAGCACATGAATAAATACAAAGTGAATTATACGGACAATAAATGCTATAAGAGAGGAGGGAAAGGGCCCTCAGACTAGAGAGGGAAGGTTTTATGGAGGAGGAAGGATATGAGTTAGGTCTTCAAGGATGGTAGGATTTCACTGGGTAAAGAACCATGGGAAGGGCATTCCCACAAACCACTCCCTATGTTGGGAATATGCTCCATTATCTTTGCATTTCAGAGTCCTTATCTTTCTTCAAGACTCAGTCAAAATGCCACCTCCTTTATAAAGCCTATATGAATTCCCACCAAATATTGCTCTTTAAATTTTCAAATAATCCCCAAAGTCAGCCCTGCTCAGAACTGCAAACTAGATTTGTGTTTTGAGCTAGCATGGTTTTATATTCATTAAAGCAAAATAATTGAACTTTTCTCAAATGTACCATATAAAAAGGGGTTTGTAACCTGGAGTCCATAAAGCCCAAAGAGGTCTGCAGATAGATTTCAGGAAGGGGGCAATCATGATCTGGAACAGGAAAAAAAATATTTTTAATGCCACTAATATCTAACTGAAATGTAGCATTTCCTTCAATTGTTTAAAAATATTGTCCTGAAAAGGTCCAGAAGTTTCACCAGATTGCTAAATAGGTCTATGACACAAAAAAAATGTTAAGAAACCCTTATTTCAGATAAGTAGACCCTTAGCCCTTTTTTAATATGCCAGTCATAAATAAGGCAGATAAGGATGCACACAGGAATGGGTAATGTTCCTTTGGGATCAGGGATTACACTGGGGTTTTCATCAACCATTCCAGTTGCTGTTATTATTGTTGCTGATGGTGGTAGTGGTGGTAGTGGTAGTCATGGTGGCAGTGGTAGTCATGGTGGTGATATTTCCTCTTCTTCTCCTTATTCTGGGAAAAGGGACCTAATCTGATCAAGCTACCTCAGAAGTGGATTATAGCATGTGCAATTTGTTATTTGTTTAGTTGTAGTGGCAACCAGATTGGCATACCCAGGATGGCTGCTAACACAGGTTCTTAGATCTGCTTTAGTAAGAAAGATAGCTGCTCAAGGGGTTGAAAATCTTATTTTAATTACATTCATCAGTTCACAGGAAAAGTCAGCACCCTGAACTTCAGAGAAAATCCAAACAAAGAAAATAGAGAAAGTACAAACAGAGAAATAAAGACCAACAGACAGGGTTTCTAACTGTCTGAGAAATTAGCACAGATCAACAGACAGAAGCAACTGTCTGACCAAGGCAATACATACATAGTTACCAGAGAGAGAATCACCAATTTTTTTCAAAGCCAGGGGTGGGGAGGAAGGAGCTCTTTAATGGTTACCCAGAGTATCATCTGGTCAAATCACAAGAACCCTCTTCCAATGAGTGAGCTCCAAAGCAAAATGCTAACCTCAGAGTATATGTACCCTTCTTCAGCATCCAAGAGCATCACAACCTTCATGACCCACTCTCTAATTACAAAGTAACAAAAGGTGTGGGCCTTCCTGAAAAACAAGCCTCCCCTAATCAAGCTCCCCTTAATGGGCTCCACATGAGGCCTATTAATGGGCAGGAAGATCTTTTATACCTTTAACATTACATTAGTTTGTTATTCTGTATGATGGAACATATTCTGTATGATGAGGAGTTATTTGAAATAAGGCTGTGAAGATAGCTTGGAGCAAAAATAGATTGTGGAAGGACTTAAACGCGAGACTAACATTGTCATCAATTACTTGCATAAAGATGAAGCAATGTAGGAGAGTGGCAAAAGGTCTAGATTGACCTCAGAGACTCTAAGTTAGACTACCAACTCTCCTATTTACTACCTGCATAATTTTGGACAGGGCTGCTCATCTACCTTTGCACTCACTTGTGGCTCTAAGAAACTGTAGCATGCACAGCAGCCATACCCTGGTAAAAAGCATCTCAGTAGGCAGGCTAGACCAGGTTGAAGGTAACCAATAGACCTCAAACCCTTCAGTGAGTTAGGGAGATGTCTACCCCAAGCATATGCAGTCTTCTCCTACCAGAATGGGCAAATGGGAACAATTTGTTCCAATGGTTATGAAGGCTGAAGCAGGTGCTGTGGAACATGTAGAGCTTGGTCAGACAAGAAAGATGCCAAGGTCATTCACTACATTCGAAACCATCACCAGTCATCCTGACTTTTGTCATGTCACTGGACTTCAATGACTTCAAAGAAAGTGAGGTTGATGACTTTGTGCCACTCGGCCTCACTTAAATACAATTCACTCTCAAGTCAAGACTTCACCCCATGATGTCATTGGCTCTCTTCAAAAAGGGCAAACAACAACTTTAGACAGATCACTTAGACCTTCTGGGCCTCAGTTTCTTCATCTATAAAGTGAGTGGGCTTCCATTAGATGCCCACAATAGTTCCATCCAGCTCATAATATCTATGGTCCTTGTATTTATGTGTGTGTCTACATGATGGCTTTTCCAGGAGTATATAACCCACTAGAAGGCAGGGACTATTTTGATTTTGTCTTTGGAGGACTGGAATACTGTATCTCCAAAGATACTCACCTTGCATACAGTAGATGCTTAATAAATATTTGTTGAATTGAATTGAATTGTATTAAATTCAAGGCAATGAGATTACGAGAGCAGAAACACTAGATGAACTCTTATCAAATATATTCTAGTTAGGATCCTTTTCAGGTATGGTTTGGAGTAGATGACCATTGAAGTTACAGCTCTCAATTTCTGTTATTCTTGTAGTAACAATATGGATTGATAGTAAACCGGGAGACCACTCCTTCAATAACAAGCTATGTGGCCTCTCTGGCCCTATTTCTAAAATAAAGCAGCTAAACTAGATGATCCCTAAGCCCCCTTCTAGCTCCAAAATTGAATACTTTTAGAAATACAAATAAATCAAATCTAACAAGTGGGCTATAGAGTGTAGAAGATATATTACAATCATTTCTAAGGAGAAGAAACACAAAAGACATCTACAGTCAGAGGGCCCAGGTTTGAGTTTTACTCTGCCACTTATGACCAGTGTGTGGGAAATGATTAATTTTGACACCTATTTTATTTAGACCCCTGGTTTATCTGCAATTAGTATGATTGATTCCACATCATCAACTCTTACATGACTTCCCTTGTGACCAACAGCAAGTATTGATCAGAGTCAAATAAGTTTTGATGGCGGTCATGGAAGAGAAAATTTTCCATGAGTTTGATTCCACAGTAATAGTGATTGTCAATCTAGTGAATCCACTTGCTTAACCAATGTCTAGTGAGCAAATGACCAAGCCCAGTGGGGGTAGGGGGGAAGGAGGGGAAATAGGGTGAGGAGAGAAGGAATGTGTGTGACTCGATGGCATGGAAAGTCTCCTAGCTATTTTTTAAGTGTACTTGTTATCTCTTTACTAGGGAAATATCCCTATGGCACTTGGCAAACAGTTTCTATATAAGTACTTGACTAATGGGGGACCCTGTCTGCAGAAGTTACCTGCAAATCTAATCCCCTATATATTGTCTAACACAAGGCCAATGAAAGACTGTCAGCTCTGCCCATATTTGGACATCTTCTCCAGTTAATCTTTAGCAAGCATGAGCTGAAGATTCTCCTGGAAAGTTAAGGCATAGGTCTATCAGTCAATAAGACTATGTGTTTGACTCTGCCTCTTCACTATCATGTAGGTATCAAGCACTATAAAACTAAAACTTTAAAGAAAGGGGGCATCTCAAATTATGAGGAAGATCTAAGGTCCACTTCATCAGAGGGGACCATGGATCTTAATAAAGTTCTATTGGCTCAGGGCTTTGCCTCAGTTTCTTTTATTGCAGATTGGACCCTATAAGTGTGACCTTGGGATACATTTCCACAGGAGTTCACAACAACCCTGTTACATAAATGTTCTTATTATTCCCATTTTTACAGTAAAGAAAATTAGGCTGAGAGAACTTAAGTGAATTGCCTAGCGTTGCACAGGTATTGAGAGTCCAAGGAATTAACAGAAATTAGGGCTTCATGACTCTGACTATCGCTGTAAAATGAGGGTCTGAACTAAATAATCTCCAAGATTTCATCCAATTCTAAATCAATCACCCTATGATCCTAAAGTGGG
>JAQQSW010014333.1:0-12131 GCA_028646575.1 Pseudocheirus occidentalis | reverse complement strand
CCTCCCTGCCCTGCTAGAAAGCTAGAGGGGTGTTGGAGGGGGGCATAAAAGGGAACAGATTGTGGGAGGGGCGTTACAGTCGGATCAATGATCTGGGCTGGGGGATAGGGGCAAAAAGGGGAGAAAATTTGTAACTCAAAACTTTGTGGAAATGAATGATGTAACCAAGAAAATAAATTAAAATTAAAAAAAAAGAAAAAAATATGAGTTCCTTGAGAGCTAGCGCCATCTCAATTTTTCTGTTTCTATCCCCAGCATTCAGCACAGTGTTCGGTACGTAGTGCTCAATAAAGGCTGTTTTCATTTATTAGTTTAAAAAAAATGTAGGCAATTAGGGTTAGAAAGCTACAGATTCTAGGAAGAATAGGGGAGGAGTAGATTCTGAATACAAAAGACAGCTTGTCTAAATAAGGGCAAGTGGGAGTTTCAATGTGGAGTTCAATTTGAGTGCAATGGAGAATGAATGAAAGGAAAAATGTAGAAAGTAGCGTTGGAAACATATTGTGAATGTCTTTACACTCCTGAGTGTGGAATTTATATTTTGTTCTAGTGGCACTAGTGAGCCACTGAACGTTTTTAATGGTAGTGACATGATCAAGCTTGTGCCTGAGGAGTGTTATTTTGTTGGATGGATAAAGAATGGATTAGAGTAGGCAGGAAAGTAGGGGAACCAATTATGTTTTAAAATAGCATAGATAAGAGAGAGTGAAGATCTGAACGAAGGAGGGACCATGGAAGTGGAGAAAAGGGGATGGGTGCCACTTATTTTTATAGAATTTGAAGCAATAAGATGTAGAAACTCACCTAGTATTGAGGCTGAAGAAAAGCAGAGTCAAGATTGATTCAGGTTATGAAACTGGGTGACTGGAATGATAGTGATGAAAAGAAGAGGAAGGAAAATTTGGAGGAGGGGAGGATATAGATAAACAAGATAATGAGCTCTGTTTTGGATGTGTTAAGTTTGAGATGCCACCAGTATTCTAGCACACAGTTGAAGATGGTAGAGTGGAGTTCAGGAGAGAAAATAGTGTTGATTATATTTAGGAGTACTGTGAAGATGATAATTCTACTCAGGGGAATTGATGAGATAAAGGAAAGAGTATATATGTGTACATATATACATACACAGAGACATACACATATATACATAGGTATACGTATGTATATACGCACAGATATATTTAGAGAGAAAAATAAAGGGATAGTGTGTACACACACATATACATACACACACAGACACACACAGACACACACCAGGACAGTGCCTTCATGTCATTGGTACTAGTGGGGCAAGCAATGGATGATGAACCCTGCAAAAGTAGGTTAACAGGAGTGGTCACATAAGTAGGAGTTTAAGTGGGAGACAAAGTATTTAAGAGAAAGGGATAAAAACAAAAATGGTGACAGAATGAGGCAAGAGGTCTAGCATTTAATAAAAGCAAGCAATATAAGAGAATGTCTTGAAAACCATGGATGGTTGAAGTGGTTGTACACTAATAATTTTAGATACAGGTTTAAGAAAATTAATGGCAGATAAACCATCAGAGGTTATGTTTGGTTTCACAGTGATATTAAATGCATGATGTCCAGAACATTATTGACTATGAGGAAATTATGCCATTCTAGGTACTATGTGAAACAGTTCGGTACTTCTATGACTGTATGTCTTACAATTAGAAATGGTTACCCACAAAAATTCTGTCTTTAAATTTTACATATTGTCAATCCTGAAAACATTGATGGACTTAACATTCTGATTTTTGCTCAGTATTTAGATTTGAACTCATTATTCAAATACTACTTCCTCTAAGAGCAGAGGCTCTTAACTTGGGGTCCACATATGGTTTTGGATGGATTTTAGGGTGAAGAAGTGACCATGAATTTAAATAGGAAAAAAATTTACATCTTTATTTTTCACTAACCCATAATTGAAATTTAGCATTTCCTTCATATGTTTCTTTTTTTTTAAAATTTGTTTATTTACTTTTAGTTTACAAGATTCAGTTCTAGAATCCCTTGAATTTCAAGTTCTCTCTCCTCCCTTTTCCCACCTTCCCCAGCAGCATGCAATCAAGTATAGGATCTGCAAATCTTTTTACATTGGACCTTAGTCTGGTTGTATAGAAGGGTTGTAACCAATGGAGTGACCAATGGGAAAAAGGAAACAAAACCAAACACCTTCATATGTTTCAAAGGGGTTTTCAGGGATTCTCAGAAGAGGTCCATTGGCTTATCAGACTGTCAGAGGGAACCACAACCCAAAAAGAGTTTAAGAATTCCCAAAATAGTTCATTAATATGTCTATTTCTGCCTTCTTTTTGGATCTATCAAATGGATCTTATTTAAGCTGGGTGGTGGTGGCAGTGGTGGTGGTGGTGTGTGTGTGTGTGTGTGTGTGTGTGTGTGTGTGTGTGTGTGTGTGTGTGTGTGTGAAAGATGGTGCAGTAGATGTAGTGCTAGGCCTAGAGTAAGGAATCCCTGAATTCAAAACTGACCTCAGACACTCATTACCTGTGTGACTCAGGGCAAGTCGCTTCATCCTGTTTGCCACAGTTTGCTCATATGTAAATGAACCGGAGAAGAATATGGCAAAAACCAGTCTAGTGTCTTTGCCAAGAAAACTCCCCAAATGGGGTCATGAAGAGTCAGACTGGGCTAAAATGACTGAACAACAACAAATAATTCTTAGATGGGCAGGGACAAAATAGTTGGTCAAAGGCATTCTCACCTGATCCCTGATCTACGAAACATTAAAAGAACTATAGTATGAAGAATGCTATCGAGAATGCTAACTAGATAAAGTTCTTTCCAAGAATCTCTTCATATATTACTTTCAAAATTCTTTCTAGTATGAACTTAACATAAATTATAGAATTATAGAATTTCAGACATAGACGGTATCTTCTTAATCATTCTGTTAGACTCATGCCTGAAAAACAAATCCCCTCTACAACATGTCCAAGTGGTCATCCAGAATTTTCTTGAAAATTTCCAGTGTAGGAGAACCTACTACTTACAATGTTACCCCACTGTACTTTGGAATAGCTCCAATTGTTCAGAAGCTTTTCTTTGGCATTTTGCCTCAATTGTCTCTTTGGAACTTCTAGCTAGGGGTCCTAATTCTTCCTTCCATGGAACCAGTCTAAATAACCATCGATTAATCATTTTGACTGAAAGACAAGCAATCTTTAGTGCAGAGGTGTTAAACTTCCTGCCATTTGCAAAACTCCCTGCCCGAAACAGATGAAAATGTCATTGGGAAATGTTTAGCAAAATATATAAAAATACAATAAAATATAATGTTAATTTGTGGTTTTCTAACTCATTATACGGGCAGCTAGGAGGCTGGAATTAGGAAGACTCATTTTCCTGAATTTAGATCTGGCCTCAGATACTTATCAGCTGTGTAACCCTGGACAAGTTACTTAACCTTGTTTGCCTCAGTTTCCCCCCGTAACATGAGCTGGAGAAGGAAATGGCAAACCACTCCAGCATCTATGCCAAGAAAACCTCAAATGGGGTCATGGAGGGTTGGACACAACTGAAATCACTGAACAACGTACTCAAAATGTGGCTGCATGGATCTGATTCTATTTGAGCGTGACACCGCTGTTTTTTAGTGGACAAAACTTTGGACTTGGGGTCAGGGGTTTGAATACTGCTTTGGACATCTTAGCTATGGTATGCGACCTTAGTCAAATTAAAAAAAACTTTCTTTACCAGTAAAAGGAGGGGGTTGGATTTGAAGCTCCCTAAGGTCTCTTTCAGCTCTAACTCTATTAAATATTTACTATGTGCCAGCTGGGCAGCTAGGTGGCACAATGGATAGAGTTCTAGGTCTTAAGTTAGGAAGACCTGAGTTAAAATTTGACCTCAGACATTTACTAGTTATATGACTTTAGTCAAGTCACTTAAGCCTGTTTGCCTCACTCTCTTTATATGTAAAATGAATTGGAGAAGGACATGGAAAACCACTCTAATATCTTTACAAGAAATGCTCAGATGAGTCCATGAAGAGTTGAACGCGACTGAAATGACTGAACAACCACAAATTTGCCAGGTGTTGTGCTAGCTTCTGGACCTACCAAGACAGAAATGAAATAGTCCTTGCATTGAAGGAGAGGAAGCCAAAATTTGGAGAGCTGAGCCCACGGTCACTGAGAGAGCTAATAAGTATTGGAGCCTGGCTTCAAACTTAGATTCGGCTTCTGCATCCTTTCCACTATATCATGCCGCCTGTTAAAGTGACTTTTTCCTTGCTGGCATCCTCTGTCCTATCGATATATCCCTATGGACACAAAGAGGAAACAGCTCACCTTTACTTGTCACCCAGCATGGCTTAGACAGTAATTGATTTCTCCAGGGGAATTATGCAATGTTTACAAGCCAGGATTTTACACTCCTCCAGGAATAGGATAGGAACAAGCATAAAATGGAAACAGAAGCAATTTTGGCCCATAATACGAGTGTGGTGAGAGAAGGTTGATACCTTTATGAAGAAAATATCATCTTCTTGGTTCTGCTTGTTTTGTTTTAAAGCAGATGGTTGGTTTTTTCCCACTTTCTATTGAGCACTGACCTATAGCATTTATTTCTTCTTCTTTACCAAATACAAATTTTATATAAAAACAAACAAAAACACACTATTTATTATTATTTATATATTTATTATTAATACATATATATATTATATATATTTGCTTTTTAGGAGCGGTGAGGGGAGGGCAATTAGGGTTAAGTGACTTGCCCAAGGTCACATGGCTAGTAAGTGTTAAGTATCTGAGGCTAAATTTGAACTCAGGTCCTCCTTACTCCAGGGCTGGTGCTCTATTCACTGCACCACCTAGCTACCCCCATATTATTTTTCTAATGTTGATAACATTAGAGTGGATTTCTTGTTCCTTGAAATTATCTTTTATTCTTTCCTTTTATTTTCTTGTTTGTGTGTTTATTTTTAACATTCTTTAAAATTTTTCTTATATTTATTTGTTTATTTTTTTAAATTGAATTCCAGATTATCTTCCTCCCATCCCTCCCCTACCCCTTTGAGAAGGCAAGCAATATAATATAAATTATACATGTCATGCAAAGCTTATTCCCATATTATCAATACTGCATAAAATAAATAATAGGTGAGACATGAAGAAAGTGATACAAGTGTGCTTCAGTGTGCACTCAGAGCTCATCAGTTCTCTCTATCTGATGAATAGCATTTTTTCATCATGTGTTTTCTGGTGTTGTCTTGGATCATTGCATTGAGCAGAGCAGCTCATCATTCACAGTCCATCATCATTACAATATTATAAAGCAGGAGTTCTAAATCTTTTTGTCCGTGTGTCATGCATTTTTGGTAATATGGTGAAATCAATGGACCTCTTCTCCAAAAAAAATGCTTTTAAATGAATAAAAAATATATAGGATGATAAAAGAAACCAAAGGTTAATGAAATAAAGATGCATTTTCCCCATCAAAGTTCATGGAACCCCTGAAACTCCATGTGAAGAGCACCCATTTTTTAAAAAAGACAAAAGTAGAGTTTACAAGAGAAGAAACAGTTTGATCATCACCAATCAAAGTTCTAGGGCTTCAATTTGATAACAGTATTTCCATTCTGACTTTCCAGTAAAGCATAATCTCCATTTTTCACCCCTCTTAAACTCTGCCCCTGCATAGTCCCCACCTCCACCCAGCTTTTTGACACATCTAACTAAAGTCAATGGAGCTGACACCAACCATTTTATTAGCTTTTATAAAATCTATACAGCTTTGCCAGCTGGGCAGTAGGCGGTGATTTAGCATGATGAGTGGGCTGGAGCCCCCTGATATTTACAGCCTCAGCACAGTAGTGATTTCCCTTTAATTACAGCATCCCTATACTACATTAAACACCAGATGCTTGGTGTTATGTTTCTGTTCTAGTTCACTCCTATTAACACTTTCTTTTGTGCACCCTTTAATTCCTTTGTTTGTAATTCCATTTGCCTTTCACTGGTGGGCAATCCTTGACTTGATCTCCTGGGAGAATATTATACCATATAAGTTACAAAAGCTCTGTTCTCTGATACACTCTTCCAGGGATATTTGAAGACAAGTCCTGCTGATGGTGTACAAAAAGACTTATTTTACTTATAAGTGCAAGGACCAGGTACTTTCATTTCTAACCTACCATTCTGTACTCCCCAATTTATTAGTTCAAACCTCATATGAGTTCACCTTTTCTGCAACCTCTAAATGTTAGAGTAGAAACTGTGGGTTAGTCATGATGATGGTCATTATCAGTTCAGTATGATGATAATTTCTTTAAAACCCAGATGGAAAGGTTCCTTTGTCTTTGAGATTCCAGTTTCTCAAACTTTCTAAAATAAGTATTAAAACCAAAGAATCTTGAGCTGGTTTTCCATTTTGCAATTTGATGCCAAGAGATGAAGTCTGTGGGTCAAAGGGCAGTTAATGAAAGAGCTGAGGAAAAAGTAGTTCATTTATCTTTCTTACACTCTTGACTATTCCATCAAATTCATTTGATCCATTTCCCACAAAGAGTAAAAGGGTGAAAGTACAAGTTATTTCTATGGCAGGCAAGGATGGAGATAGAATAAAAACAGCATTGGAACAAAATGCATTTCCCATGTGACAGTGGACTAAAATTATACATCGTTGAAAGCAATTTGCTACTTTGAACGTATATAACTTTTCACTTCTATAATTACTCGGAAAGCTTGTTTTAATACTTATATAGGAAATGTAACAACCCTGGAAGTATTTCAAGACAATTTCTTTCCTTGTATATTGAGATTGTGTCTAATTTAATTTGGGAAAACATCATGTGCTTTTAGAAGAAACTAAACTCAGATTGTTGGATAGATTTTTTTTTTCATACTCAGAAGTCTCTATACCTCATCTCAATGGCACTGCTTGGGCATTCTGAATAATTTATAAATTCTGTCTCTAACATTCACCATTTTGAATAGCCTTCAGGGATTGTTACAGTGAAGGTTTTGGAGTTCAGGAAAACAAATAAAAAAACCAAGAATGAATGCATTCTTTCAAAATTCCTTTCAAAAGTCCTTTTAATCTTCATTGGCCTCCTACTCATTAATTTTCTTCCCTGGAAACCTCACTGTCTGTGAGGTAGACATAAGGACAATGTTTTAGAGAATGGACAGGTTCTTTAAGGCTTCTGAATACTCACCATAGGCAACCAACTGCCAAATCACCCACACATCTATGTGACAGTCTAGTCTGTCCTCAAAGACGCATTCAATTTTGAATAACTAATAGCTGTCTCTAAACTTATATGATATTTCTAACTGTAATCATTGAAACTGAATGAATGCTTGTGATAATTCTTTATAATACTTTGATTGATGGAAATATACTAGGGTTACTGTTCTCCCAATGGATGTGCAGATTCCTCTATTGAGATAATTCTAACCACAGAAATGAAATACTGTGGTACTCCCGACCGTCTGTTCAGCATTTCTCCAAAAGTATTATTATTCTGATTCTTAGAGCTTGAATGAGCCTAATTCAATTTTGTTAATAGCTTGCCAGTTATTAACAGAGCCCAAAATGAAAAGTTATTTTATTTGAAACAATAAAATCAAACTCCAATAAACTCAATCCTATTTGAACCAAAAAGTTTTGAAATCATCCCACATGCAGGTTTTGGGAGAAAATGCTTTGATTTGTTCATCAAGTAACCAGCGTGTTATAACATCTGCCCTTCAAAGGAGAACCAAATGATCAGCCAGCAGGTAAAGTCAGACTTGACTCTGATTCGTCAGAAAGGAATTCAATGTTTTCATTCGATGAATAGAATTTTCTATAGAATTTCTGTGGAATTCTATGAATAGAATTTTCATTCTATAATAGACCAGAAATGTATGTAAGTGTGAAAGTAGGTGTATGCATATACTGAAATTCCCAAAGGATTCCACAGGTATTCCCAAACAATCTCATGTAACAGAAAAGTTGAGAGGAGTCAGAAACAAAGAAAGTTTTTACAGCTTCCATTGGTTCTCCAAGCATAAGGTCAGGGAAGAGAACTTTCATTAATGATGAACAACTAGTTTAGACTATTGTCCTAAATGTGATGATGATAGTGATGACAATAATGATGATGATGATGACAATGATTATGATAATAATTTTAAGACTTCAGGTTGTGAATAGGTGTGGGAGGAGCAATGGCCCATTAGGGGAAGGCCAGATGGGCTTTAGATGTAGAACAGGGGACTCTGTGTGCCCTGAGACTGTTATGGGAATTGTGGAATGGATATGAAATGAATATCTGCTTTTATTAATTAATTAGTTAATTAGTTAATTAATTAATCTATTAATTAATTAATTAATTAATTCATTCATTCAGGAGTGGGGAAGGCAGGACAATTGGAGTTAACTGAATTGCCCAGGGTCACACAGCTAATAAGTATCAAGTGTCCGAGGATGGATTTGAACTCAGGTTGTCCTGACTTCAGAGCTGGTGCTCTATTCACTGTACCACCTAGCTGCCCCTGATGTATGCTTTTTTAATGTCACAACAAAATTAGACAGCTTACCATTTATAGTACTTTTGGATGCTATTCTTAGTTATAAGTTACATGACAATGTATTACAGATCCACACAGGGTAATTATAAGAAGCAACTTCATTCCTAAGCCCAATTAAGATGAAATAAGAACAGAATCTGAGGATTTACTTAAAAGTAAAGAGGGAAAAGGTGAAGAATCTGAAGGCATAGAAAATCTACATTTCACACAAGCTATAGAAGTGCTGCCTAATGATGAAAGAGATGGCAAAAATAGTTCTGGTGTCTAAAATGCTTTTGAAGAGATGAGCAAACTTGCAACAGAATTTTGAAAAGCCTTTTTGGAGCCTGACAGTAAGAATATAACTAAAGACCAACTACAGTATAACAGAACAATTTTAAAAAGTTGACATCTGCTTTATTCATCTTGAAAAAACTGTATTTTTCTATAATATTGGCAAAGAGTTTTAAAACATTTCAGGACCTGAACACAATGATATATGCCGTGAGTGTTGTCATGTGAAGGATCATAATAGGAAAGGTGGCGCCCTCTAGGAATATTCTGAGTAACAATTACTAATGACCACCATTAAAGAAGTGGCTTTGAAAAGCTATAAAAAATCTACATGACAGATCACATTGATGTCTAGCTAGCATGAGCTGAAGAAACCTCAATCACTCAATTAAAAGCAATAACAACAATAAAAAAATCAAGTGGTACAGATTCAGGGTGGAGGCAGGGGGGAGAATATATAGGAAATTCTTAATCAGCAACTGAAAGTTAAAGTCCAAGGTAAGAACAATATGAGACATTGAAGGAGTGCAAACAACAAAATAAATAATTTAACATCAGTAAAAAAAAACTATACTAGATGGGCTGGAGAAACAAAACAATCAGAGAAACAAGAGAAACCTTTATGTAAAATGTGGAAAATTGCTGGTCATCTATGAGGTTAGAAAGAAACAAAGAATAAAAGTGCAAGTTGGATCAATCCTTTTCAATTCAACAAACACTTATTAAGCACCTACTATATGTGAAAGACTAAAAAGCATCAGATACAAATAAGAAAAAGAAAGTCCTTGCCCTTAAAGAGTTTATAATCTAATGGGGGAGGACAGATAGATAGAAGTATGTCTAGAATAATTTACATACATACTTATACATATATGTATATATGCATATATATATACACACATATACACACATATATACACGTACATACCTATACTAATTGGTGGAGAAGATAAAAAATTTACATGATAACTTTATTATATATATATATAAAGGTAATAGCAAGTTGTACATAATAGATTTTCAGTTTCATGTGCAGTCATATTTTTATTTCTTTTTCTATATCATTATGGAAATGTTTATTTTATTCCATACATTAAATATATATATATACAGTATAAAAAGGGGAAATTCATAGCTCTACCCTCCAACCAGAAGGACAGAGGATGAGATGAAGTACTAAGGCTGATGAGATTTTGGAGGATAATGAGGTTTTCCCAATAATGAGCTTCCTGGAGCATGATGAAAAAGTCAGAGAAACAGTAAAGTGGTGCAGCCAGGTGAGAAATGAGATATTCTGAGTTGAGCTGCCTTCTTAAGTGGAGTTTTTAAGAGTTCATGACTCCAACCTTTCGACAAAGGATCATAAGGTGGTCATAAGGTGGAATGTCAAGGCTGATAGGATCTTGTAAGATAATAAAGTTGTCTCAGTAGAAAGTTAGTCTATCTTTAAAATAATATATGACACAATGATTATGTGCATGGAGGTAAATGAAACTCAATAGTGGGGGCAGAAAAAATTCAGAGTAATTAATTAGTAGCACATATTTATACTAGAAAAGTATCTTACTAACTTTCTCTCTGATGTAAACATATTCCCATCTTTCTTTTTTTAATTTAAATTAATTACTTTATTTATTTTCTTGTTTACATCAGTCATTTCTACCAGATTTTGAGTTACAAATTTTCTTCCCATCTTTCCCCTGCCTGCAACCCCAAAACAGCAATCCCATTGTAAAGCCCCCTCCCCCGATCTGCTCTCTTTTATGTTCTCCTTGAACGCCCCTCCAACTTTCTGGTAGGGCAGAGAGGGTCTCCCTACCCCAGTACCTATATATCTTAATTCCTAGTTGCATGTAATTAATAATAATAATAATAATAATAATAATAATAATAATAATAATAATAATAATATCTCTATTTTTTTAAACATTTGATTGTAGAGCTTTAAATTCTAGATTCTTTCAGTTCCTCACTTGTCACCCACCCCCACTGGAAGGACAAGCAATTCAATACAGGCTATACATGTGTAATTACGCAGGACATCTCCACAGTAGCCATATTGTGAGAGGCTGATTATATATTCCTCCTTCCTATCCCCCCCACCCCGTTCTATTCTCTACCCTGTCCCTATCCCTTTTCTGAAATGTGTGCTTCCAGCAACCCTTACACAGCCCCTCCCCTACCCTCTGTCATCCCTCCTCTCATCCTTCTCCCCCCTAAGATACCCAGTTTAGAGTTTATGTCATTCCTTCCCTAAGCCAAATTCAATGAGAGTAAGTGAAAGTAAAGTCGCAACAGTTATACCTTGCCTCTTCTATATGGGATGATTAACCCCATTTTGTCTTTCCCTGTCTCCTCTCATTCTAGTCCTCTTCAACCTCAGAATTTTATCTTTTAAAGTATCTTCCCTTCGTATTCAATTGATCCTGTACCCTCTCTGTACACATATACACACATGCTCAGATATGTATTCATACGCAAATGTACCCTCCTATATAGACATATGTGTAGGTATACATACATACACACACACACACACACACATATATATACACACACACACACACATTTGAATTCCCTTCACCTATCTTCATACTAAGAAAAATTTTATAAGTTACTATTATCGTTTTTCCATATTGGCATGTAAATAGTTCAACTTTGATAAATTCCTTATGATTTCTTTCCCATGTTTACATTCCCATGCTTCATGTGTTTGAATGTCAAATTTTCTGTTCAGTTCTATTTTTTTCAGCAAGAATGTTGAAAGTCCTCCACCTCACTGAATCACCATATTTTCCCCTGGAACATTATACTCAGTTTTGCTGGGTAGGTGATTCTTGGCTTTAATCCCAGCTCTCTTGCTCTCTGGAATATCATATTCCAGGCCCTTCAATCCCTCAGTGTAAATGCTGCCAGATCCTGGGTTGTCCTAATTGTGTTTCCACAGTATTCAAATGTTTTTTTCTTGACAGCCTGTAATATTTTCTCTTTGGTCTGGGGATTCCAGAACCTGGCAATAACATTTCTAGGAGTTTTCTTTTGGGGATCTTTTTGAAGAAGTGATTGATGAATTCTTTCAAGTTCTATTTTGCCCTCTGATTCTAAAATATCAGGGCAATTTTCCTTGAGAATTTCTTGAAGGATGCTTTCTAACTTCTTTTTTTGATCATGGCTTTCAGGTAGACCAATAATTTTTAAATTGTCTCTCCTGGATCTATTTTCCAGGTCAGTGGTTTTTTCAAGGAGATATTTTCATTACCTTCTATTTTTTCATTTGTTTGTATCTGTTAAATAGTATCTTGATTTCTG
>JAQQSW010014332.1:0-12131 GCA_028646575.1 Pseudocheirus occidentalis | reverse complement strand
GTCAATAGTGAGTCACTGGAATATATTGAATAGGGGAGTCACATAATCAGGCCTAATACTTCAAGAAATTCACTTTGGTGACTGAATGAAGTATCAGTTGCGTAGGGAAAAATTTAGGTCAATACAACTCCATGAGTAGGGTAATGCAGTAGTGCAGAAATGAGGTGATTATAAATTTTATCAGAGTTTTAGCATAATAAAAATAAGAAAGATGTGGCAAAGGTGAAAGCAATACATCTTGAAGACTGAGTAAATATATGAGGAGAGGGGCAGTGAGTGACTGAATCCAGGAAGACATATAGGTTGTGAGTCAGAGGGGTTGGGATTAAAGTGTTGTCTTAATAATATGTAAATTATGAAGGGAGAGGGTCTCAGGAACAAGATAATAAATACATTTTTGGACATGATGAGCTTCTGATTTCTACTGGGGCAGGGGAAGAGGCAAGATAGTGGAGTAAAAGCAAGAACTTGCTTCTTATCCTGCTCCAACCACCTCTAATATCTGCAAGAAAAAGACTCTAAACAGATTTTAGAACTACAGAACCCACAAAGTGACAGAGAGAAACAAATTTCCTGCTGAAGACAGACTGGAAAAGGCCAATAAAAAGTTTCTATCACACCAGGCTGGGAGTGGAGAGAAGTCCCCTGTGAGTTAAGCCAGACCAGTAGCACTGAATGGGCAAAACTGAATTTAAGAAAATGAATCACTGGCAGCTGTGGCAATTTCCAGACTTCTCAACCCATAAACACCAAAAAGAAAGTAAAAAGTCAGTGGGTAACTCTGCTGATACTGGATGAGAAAAGATTGTGGTCTGGTCTTTTTCCCCAGGGCAGGAAAAAAGACCACCATGGTTTGGCTGCTACTGCTGAGCTCCAGGCCTACTGATTTTAGGGGGACCAAGTGACTGTTCAGAGGACAACTGCAGGAATCTCTTTGCTAATGCTGAGGTGGGATTCTCTTGCTTTCCTATGCTTGGATCTGAGTTTCAGTCTTGGGTGGCAGCCCTGGGGTCATGAGCACAGGCGAGGCAGAGTTTATTGAGACTGTGGAGAGGGGGTCCTCCTCACAGTTGTGAGGTAGGTGCCCAGAATAATCTCTGACAACAGCTGTACAAAACCCTAGAAATCTGGAACACAGCAATCTCCACATTGGAATTAAAGTTCTACCATGGCAAAGAGCTCAAAAGTCAAGCAATTGGCTGGAAAGATGAAGCAGCAGAGGGAATGCAATCAAACTTTAGAATCATTCTGGTGACAAAGCCAAAATATAGAACTAGAAGAAGAAATCAAAGTCTAAACTCCTGCATCAAAAGACTAACGGAAAATTATGAACTGGTCATAGGACACAGAGGAGCTGAAGAAGGATTTGAAAATCAAGTAAGAAAAGTAGTGGAAATCCTGAGAAGAGAAATAAGAATGATGCAAGAAGATCATGAAAAATGAATGAACAAGTTGACAAAGGAGACTCAAAAAATACTGAAGAAACTAACACCCTAAAATAGACTAACTCAAATGGCAAAAGATGACCAAAAGTCAATGAGAAGAATGCTTTAAAAACAACAAACAGCCAGGAGGAAAAGGAATTTCAAAAACTCACTGAAGAAAATAATTCCTCTGAAATTAGAGTGGAGCAAATAGAAGCTACTGACTTTATGAGAAATTAAGATACTAGAAAACAGAGGCAAACAAATAAAAACATTGAAGGCAATGTGGAGTATCTCACTGGAAAAAAAAACACTGACTTGGAAAATAGATGCAGGAGAGTTTGTTTAAAAATTATTGAACTACCTGAAATCCATGATCAAAAAAAGAATCTAGACACCACCTTTCAAGAAATTATCAAGGAAAATTACCCAGATATTCTAGAACCAGGGAGCATATTAGAAATTGAAAGAATTCACCAATCACCTCTTGAAAAATGATCCCAAAAAGAAAACTCCTAGGAATATTATAACCCAATTTCAGAGTTCCCATGTCAATGAGAAAATTAGTGAACAGGCAAGAACAATTTGAGTACTATGGAAACACAATCAGAATAATACTACATAGGAGCTAGGATTAAAACCAAGAATCACTTAGCCAGCAAAATTGAGTATAATACTTCAAGGGAAAATATGGATATTCAACAAAATAGAGGACTTTCAAGTATTCTTATTGAAAAGACCAGATTGGAATGGAAAATTTGACATTCAGGTACAAGAATCAAGAAAAACATGAGAAGGTAAACAGTAAAGAAAAATAATAATGAAATATTTTATATTCCTACATGGAAAGAGGATATTTCTAATTCATGAGACTTTTCTCAGTCTAAGTATAGTTGTAGGGAACATTTTTGTAAAGATTTGACATGGGTATTAAGGAAATTATTTGCATAAACACATATGTATAACCTATAATGTTTTACTAGTTTCCCAGTGGTGCAGGTGAGGAGGGAAGAAGGGAGAGAATCTGGAACTCAAAGTTTTCTAATAAAATGTTTAAAAAATTTTTCTGACATGCAACTGGGAAATAAAATATATAGGAAATAGGGTATCAAAATACTTCTTTCCCTACAAGAAAGTAAGGGGGTGAGGGAATACGAGAGAGGGCAGATTTGGAGAAGGTATATTAAGTATGCTTGACATCTTGGAATAGGGGGGTAAGGGAGAGACAGGAAGAAAATTAGTGACTCAAAATCTTGTGGAAATTAATGAAGAAAACAGAAAGAAAGAAAGAAAGAAAGAAAGAAAGAAAGAAAGAAAGAAAGAAAGGGAAGGAGGGAGGGAGGAAAGGGAGGGAGGGAGGGAGGGAGGGAGGGAGGAAGGAAGGAAGGAAGGAAGGAAGGAAGGAAGGAAGGAAGGAAGGAAGGAAGGAAGGAAAAAGAAAAAAGTTTCCTACTGGATATCCATTTTGAGATATCTGAGGAGTGACTGAAGATATAAAGATCTGAGGTCAGTAGAGAAGTGTAAATTCTATGTACAATAGTCATTTAGGAAAACATGTGTTTGATATTCAAATAATGTGTAGGCATATTAAGGTCAGCCTTTGAGCCTCACCTTTGATTGTGTCAAGACTTTGTTGTTGGAAGCAGTATACACTGGGCCTACCTAAGAGAGTTTGGAGAATTTCCCTGATCTTAACATGCTTAACATCATCACACGGAGCCTATAGTGGGGGGGTCTTGTGGAAGTAGTGGAACAGGAAGGAGCAGAGAAGATAAATGCTTGAACACAAGATGAGACCAAGAAGACCTAAGTCAGAGAATGTTTGCGATGTTTGAACTGTTATTCTGTCTGTTGTTCTATGATGATGTTACTTTGTCAAACAGAAGCACTCATTCTGTTGAATTGCATTACTTTTCCAGACAGAAGCACTCTCTTGATTTGTGTTGATTTCTCAGACAGAAACTGAATTGACAGAATGTGCTAGTAATGTGGGTAAATATTGTTGTAGCCATGTTGAGCCTTGTTTTCTTAGAAACAGAAACTGTGAAGAACTTGGGGTGGAGAAATCCCCATGAGCTGGGGTGGAGAAATCCCTAATATAAAACAAGAGTAGAGAAAATCCAGGCAAAGCCAGGAGACCTGTCTGCCTGTGAATACAGACAACAGTCTAGTGAATCCAGGCAAGAGACAAGCTATGTGTAGGAGCATGAAAGATGAATCATGGGGTTTGGAAATCATGCACAAGTTAAAATGAAAGGAGGAATATGGAGAAATAAAAGCATGAACTTGGTGGCAGCTCCCACTCCAATCACCTCCAATACATGTAAAAATGACTCTAAAGAAATTTTAGAGGTACAAAACACACGAAGTGACAGAGAGAAACAAATCTCCCACTGAAGGCAGCCTCTCAGACCAAGAAGAAGAGTCTATTGCACTAGGCTGGGAGAAGAGAACAATCCTACATGAGGAGCACAGTTCTGGCCACAGGGTGGTCCCAACCAGCAGTGGTCACAGCAGAATTCAGGAGAATCAATTGCCAACAGTTGTAGCAGTTTCCGGACTTCTAAACACATAAACAACAAAGAGAAAGTAAAAGGTCAGTGGAGAACTCTGTTGGAACAAGGGAACAGAAGAGAATGGTCTGACCCCTGGGGCTAGGAGTGGTGGAGTGGGGGGGGGGCAAAAAGTATGGAGTAAGAGGAAGACAATGAAATCAGAACTCCACTATCAAAAACTTCTACGAAAAATACGAATTGGTTACAGGCCATGGAGGAGCTCGAGAAGGATTTTGAAAATCAAGTAAGGGAAGGGGAGGAAAACATTTGGAAGAGAAATGAAAATGATGCAAATAAATCACGAAAAGTGAGTTAATAGCCTGATAAAGGAGGCCCAAAAATACACTGAAGAAAATAGCACCTTAAAAAATAGACTAAGTCAAATGGCAAAAGAGGCTCAAAGGGCCAATGAGGAAAAGAATGCCTTAAAAAGTCAAATTTGCCAGATGGAAAAGGAATTTCAAAAACTCACTGATATGATTAATTCCTTCAAAATTAGATTAGAGCAAATGGAAGCTAATGACTTTATGAGAAATCAAGATACTATTAAACAGATCCATAGAAATAAAAAAAATAGACGGCAATGTGAAATATCTCACTGGAAAAACCACTGACCTGGAAAATAGTTCTAGAAGAGATAATTTAAAAACTATTGGACTACCTGAAAGTCATGATAAAAGAAAGAACCTAGACACAATCTTTCAAGAAATTATCAATCAAAATTGCCCAGATATTCTAGAACCAGAAGGCAAAATAGACATTGAAAAAATTCACCCAATGCCTCTTGAAAAAGATCCCCAAAAGGAATGGAATATTATAACCCTTGGAATATTACACCCAAATTCCAAAATTCGCACATCAAGGAGAAAATACTGCAAACAGTCAGAAAGAAACAATTTGGCTACTGTGGAAACACAACCAGGATAACACAAGATCTACCAGCTTCTCCATTAAGGTATCAAAGAAATGTGAATATGATATTCTGGAGGTCAAATGAGCTAGGATTAAAACCAAGAATCACCTATGCAGCAAAACTGAGTATAATGCTTGAGGGAAAAATATGGTCATTCAAAGAGATAGATGATTTTCAAGTATTCTTGATGAAAAATCCTGAGCTGAACAGAAAATTTGACTTTCAGTTACAAAAACCAAGAGAAGCATGTAAAGGCAAACAGGGAAAAGGTATCATAAAAAAACTTATTAAACTTAGACTATTTACATTCCTTCATGGAAAAAATGACCATTGTAATTCATAAGATGTTTCTCAGTATGAGTATAGTTTAAGGGAATATGTGCGTGTATTCACATGTATGTATGTATACATACTTCTATGTATGTGAAGGAGGTTATATGAGTTTAGAAATATATATGTGAGAGTGTGCATATCTATGTACATGTATACATGGACAGAGTGCACAGGATGACTTAAATATGGAGGAATGATATTGAAAAATAAAATTAAGAGATGAGATAGGAATTATTGGGAAATGGAGAAGGGAGAGATATATCAGGATGAATTATCTCATATAAAAGAGGCAAGAGAGAACTTACATTGGAGGGTAAAAGCAGGAAGGGGAAAGGAAATGGGACAACCTTACTCTCATTGAATTTGGCTTCAGGAGTGAATAACATACATACTAAATTAATTGGGCATCTTACCCTACAGGAAAATTGGAGGGAAGGGGATAAGGCTGGGGATGGTAGAAGGGAGGGCAGATTAAGGGAAAGGCTATTTAGAAGCAAAGGCTTTTGAAAAGTACAGGTCAAAGTAGAAAATAGAATAATTGGGGGGGGTGGGATAGGATGGAGGGAAATGTGGTTAGTCTTTCACAATAGAATTACTCTGGAAATGTTTTGTTTAACTACACACGTACAACCTGTACTGAGTTGCTTATGCTCCCAGTGGGGCTGGGTAATGAGGGAAGAAGGGAAAAGAAAATCTGGAACTCAAAGTTTTTAAAAACAAATTTTTTTAAAACCTTTTTTACATGCAATTGGGAAATAACATATACAGGCATGGGGGCAAAGAAATCCATCTTGCCCCACTAGAGAGTTGTGGTATGGGAAAGGATATAAGAGAACAAATTGGGTAAAGAGGTAATCAGTACGCTCAACATTTTGGGGGTAGGGTTAGGGGAAGACATGGATAAAATTTGTAGCTCAAAATCTTGTGAAAATGTATGTTGAAAACTAAAAATCAACAAATAAATGGGAAAAAAGAAAAAGAAAATAACAGTAAAAATTGATATAAAAAGGGGATCACAGAGGTGAGGGATAGAAGGTTGTATACTCTTTCACAACTTGTGAAATCTATGAATTTCTAATCCCCCGATATTATGTGTGAATGTAACTGTAACATGGGTGTTGCCCACTTCTTAGCAAGATACCTCCTGGATTCTTAATATAAAGCAACATCTAAATTTCTTAGTCACAACCTCTGCTTATACCCTCCATGCATAAGTTTCATTTAGATAAGCTTAAGGACCCACTAGGCACTGTCTGACTTTCCACTATATATGTACCCCAGATGAAACTCTAATCCCTCTCCCATATAATTATACCCTTCTAAAGACTGTGTAAAACAACCTATTGTTTTGTCTACTGGCTAGCCAGTCTTAGCCAGAGCAGTCCAGCCAACTTAATCACAAAGGTTGACTTGCTGGTAGGATTTGGGAGCCCACCTGACTCTGTCCAAGGGGAACCACAGTCCAATAATCTCGGAGGGAGGGGGTGTTATTCTGTAAATCTGTAAGCATCGACAACTCCTGACACACTGCTCCCATCCGTCTTACCCAATACCATCCCAGGCTTTGGGCATATACAATAAATATTGTGATTTCTTCCTCAAAAGAAAAGGGACAAAAGGAAACTTTACAAGTGCTGACTGATGATATTGTGATTTACTGTGACTTAGGGGTGGATAGTCTTTGTACTTTCCATTAGCCCTTAAGGATGATTGGCTTAAGTATGATTGTCCCTTAAGTATGTTTCTCTTAAGGATGATTGGAAGTGAGTCTGCAGTCAAGTTGATAGAAGACATGATTTGGGTACTCCGTATTGATAGAGGAGATTCTGACTTATTGAATGATAGTGTTTTGTTTAAAACTATGTGGTCACCTTAGTAATAAGTTGTTATGTTATATTACTGTTATGTTGTGTTTCAGTTTTTTGAATGTTTTGCTTTAGTTTATTGCTGAGTAAATAGCAATATTGAAAGGACAATCAACTGTGAAACCTTTAGCTTCTCTAAACAAGACAGTTTTAAAGGACACATGATGAAAAATTCTATCTCCTTTTATAAATTCTGAATAATGACTAATGCATATTTTTTCCTATATTTTTCTGTTTTATTTTGATTAGTTCTTTGAACTGATTGTTACAAGGCTTGAAGGATTAGGCTATTCACTTTGCTTAACATATAGATAAATTGCTTATTGTAATAAGTGGAGGGCTTATAAAAAGACATTCAGAGATATCAGTGTCTTTTCTTCTCCCATATTTATGCACAGGCAGAACTATTCTGAGTCTCATTCTTGTTCTGCACAGTGACTTCCTCTATAACCACACCCATAGGCCACTGCTTTCTAGAGACATGATTTCCTTATTTTTTTAAATTAATTTTTATAAAATTTATTGCTTTTTCCCTAAATGGAACATCCTCTTTTAAAACTTTTTGAGTTTCAGATTCTTTCACTCCATTGCATCAATCTACCAACTGAGGAGGCAAGCAATTTGATATCAGTTATATACAGGAAATTGTGCAAAACACATTTCCGTATCAACCATATCACAAAAAAGCAAGAAAATGAACAAAATGAGAAAATTATATATACTGTGTATTTAAGGTCCATCATTTCTTCCTTTCTGGAGGTGGATAGTATTTTTTTTCATTATGAGTCCTTTGGCCTTTTCTTGAATTATTCAATTTATCAAAGTAGCTAATTCTTTTACAATTATCATCATTACAACATTGTTATTACTGTATTAAATGACCTTCAGGTTCTCTTCACTTCACTTAGTATCAGTTCATGTGGGTCTTTCCAGGTTTGTTTGTTTGTTTGTTTTTTTATAAAACCATCACCTCCCCCTGCCTTGTCATTTCTTAGAGCAGAATAGAATCTGCTATACAATCATATGTCACAACTTTTTTAGTCACTCCTTACTTGATGAGCATCCCCTCAGTGTCCATCCCTTTGGTACCACAAAAACAACTTCCATAGATATGTTTGTACAAATAGATTCTTTTTCCTTTTCTCTACTCTCTTTAGGGTATAGGTAGTGGTATTACTGGGTCAAGGGGTGTGGATAGTTTATAGCTATTTGGATATAATTCCAAATTGTTCTGCAGAACTCTGACAAAAGTTCATTAATTCATTATATTTTACCTCACCCTATGTAGCATTTGTCATTTCTGATTGGCATGAGGTAGTACCTCAGAGTTGTTTCCTTGGGAAATACCTTGCCTACTGAATATTCACTTACCTTTACCCGGACTTCAGACATCTCCTGAATCGGATAATAAATCTGAAGAACTGCTTCAAAAAACACCCAGAGTGAGCTTTCTTTTTAATGCTTCAATGACTCTGCTCACTCTGCTGATTCTGATGACTCTTGGCTCTGAAGACTCTCTTGGCTCTGATGACTCTAATTTTACTTTGTTCTGTACTGCTTTATAAATCTTTTTAATTCTGCCACATACTCACAAACAGTGTTTACAATGCATGCTCAGGTTACAGCAAGCCATTGTGAGGTGCCCCGAAGTTACATGTAACATGACCTGATTCTCACTGGATATTCTCAGTGATGGCCATGTACACTATAGCTCCAGGTAGTAATTTTCATGTATGCTATAGCCCCAGGCAGTGATTGCCACGTACGCTATAGCTCCAGGCACCCACATGCTCTCCTGCATGTCTCTGAGCTCTGCCTGTGTGATTCATGTACTCATACCAGCACGTATAAACCCCCACTTCTGGAGATTTCTACATACCATACTTTCCACATGTAGAATTTATATTAGGCTGAAATTTAAAGCCCTTACATCTCCCTTTTCTTGTTTTGCCGGAGACCACTTAAAGGCATCAAATCAGATTTAAGTTGTAAGAAACTCTTGTTCATTATAGTCAGCAATCATTTCCATATGCAACACAACAAAACTAAGATTATACAGAAGCATATACCAGAGGTTAGTAATCCAATAACTGATGCCCAAGTAGTTTGTTTTGATATCCAATTTACAAATGATTTTGCGGATATTGATGGCATAGTAAAATTATCCATAAAAACATGTATATCCTTAATAAGTAAAGATAATTGTTCTATATCAGATGTAGCATTATTTGCTAACAACACACCCTTTAAATGCTCCTTAACCTTTTCCCAAGAACCTGGGAATGTAGGTGTTTGATTAACTGGTAATCAAGTAACACAAATCCAAGTTTGATATTTATAATGAAATGATAATGGATTCAATAATTCCAATAAAGCCAATTCATCCCCTCTTGTTAACATAATTTCTTCTAATGCATTAATTTCTTTTGGTAATCTAGCATCAATGTGTAACTGTACATCCCATGCATGTGTTTCTTTTTGCATAAATGTTTTGAATTCAGAAGCCAAATATCCTTATCCTTGATATAATTGCTGTATTTGAAATTCTTGAAAAATTGAGAAACCCAAATTTATAATATCAAATACAATATAAAATGCTTGTCTCTTTTTTCTATTATAAATTGCTTCAATAGCAATATTCAATAAGGCTTCTCCGGTTGATTCTGCCCATGGTTTTGATGCTTTTACAGGTAATAAAACATATTGTGGTTGTTTAACTGAGAATATAACACTACCATAATTAAAAGAATGTCTATTAATAGCCGGAGTAATTATATTATCATAGACACTGGCTTGATAAAGTCCCAATTTCATCATTTCTACATTCATTTTATAGCATATTAACCATGCAAACACTGCCGGTGTTGTTAACTGTCCTAAAAATTTATTTTCAAAAACATCACATCCCCTTTCAGGTGTCTTAACATACTTTTCCCATCTGCAAAAACTTTGTTCCATACTTCCCATGTATAATCCTGACAAGTTAAACATTGACATGTTTCCACACATACTACAGTTTTACCAATTACCAAACCTAATTGCCAAATATAAGCATGACAAGTGCCTTTCTTAGTACATGGGACAGGTGCCAGTATTTGAGTAAACTTATAAATGTTTCCTCTACTATTAAACATAGAATTCCAAAAATACAAAGATTCATCTGTAGCAAAGTTTTCTTCTTCTACTCTTCCAGTTGAACAGGGATTCAACTATGTCCATATATTCATTGTTCCAAATTTACATGGTTTGAAAGTGTTTTTTACAATAGAATTATTAACATAAGTGTTTTTGGTTTCCACAGTCCACATAGAAATGCTAACACATCTTGGATGGAAAGAAGTGTTGTTCATAGGTCTAAGTCCTGTTGACAAGGTCTGTAGAGTAAGTGTCTTACAATGCCTGAAGTAGTTTAACGAGAAAAAAATTGGTTCATATACAGTTAGAAAAGTAAAATTAAAGGGCCATTTCATGTCTCTTTCAGATATATTTTTTACTGTTGTTCCCATGACAGTGGATATATTCCCTTCCAAATACAAAACAGGTGTTTTTTCTTCCCAACTCATTAGTTGAATCATGGGCGGTTTCTTTACTACTGTCCATAGCCATTCTCCATCCATATCATTTTCTTTTTCCTTTGCTGGCATTATCTCTGTCCAAGGGCCTCCCATCACCACCTGTGTCATCAGTCCAAAACATACATATATTCATTTCAGGAATCCAGCATCCCATCATATCTCCATCTGGAACGACATAAACATAACCTGTTCCCTTTCTTACAACCCTCCCTGGGCCACCCCAAGTGCCATTCATATTCTTCCAACTTACTAAATCATTTACTTTTATTATTTCCTTTTTACTTTCTAACATATCCATCTTTTCTGAGTGTCTCAGTTTTTCTTTTGTATTGATTCACCAAAAGTTAAACCATCATCATCCATTTTTAAATAAGTATAAATAAAGATACCCATATCTAACTGAGATCTTGTAATTTTTCTTCTAGGTGTATCTTGAATAATATCTTTCTCTCCCTTTTCTTGTTTGACAAGAATAGTTGGGTGGTTTTTTTTTGCTTTTTGGAGGGCAGTTGGGGTTAAGTGACTTGCTCAAGGTCACACGGCTAGTTTTTGTGTTAAGTGTCTGAGACCAGATTTGAACTCAGATCCTCTTGACTCCAGGGCCAGTGCTCTATTCACTGCGCCACCTAGCCACCCCAAGAATCATTTTTAGTGTACGATTTACACACTCAACAATAGCCTGGCCAGTACGATTATATGGCATGCCAAAAATGTGAGAAATACCAAACTCTGAAAAGAATTTCTGAAACCCTTTAGAGGCATAAGAAGGACCATTATCAGTTTTTAATATCAATGGTATTCCTGCTATGGAAAAGCAATGATACATATGATCACAAACATGTTTCAAAGCCTCCCCTGTCTGTATAGAAGCCATTATAAATCTGGAATATGTGCCTACTGAGACATGAATATATTGAGTTTTCCAATGTGTAATATCCATCTGCCAAATTTCATTAGGAATAGTCCCTATTGGATTTATGGATGTAGTTTTTGTAGGTGGTTGAAAAGGTATACATGCTAAACATTTTTTAATTATAGTTCTAGCTTCATTCTTTTTTATTCCATATAATCGATGTAATGATCTTATGGATAAATGATATTTATCATGAGCTTGTTGGGCCATCTCCTTTGCAGATGTAATACGAATGGGTGTAACAAGTTTATCAGCCAATTTATTTCCTTCAAAAATAGGTCCTAATCCAGCAGTATGTGATTGAATGTGTAAAATATAAATGGGAGTTGTCAAATTTTGTAAAAGATCCTGGGCTTTTAATAACAAATCAACTATCTCATAAGCTCTATAATTAATGTATACTAGAGGTAAATGTCAGATAACTTGAGCAGTATATAAACTATCTGTAACAATATTATATGGAGGCTCAAACTTTTGCAATACTTGTATTACTGCCCATAATTCATTTTTTTGTGTAGAAGTATAAGGAGTATTTAACAATTCTGTGAAATTT
>JAQQSW010014331.1:0-12131 GCA_028646575.1 Pseudocheirus occidentalis | reverse complement strand
AGGTTTTCATGACAAGACTCTTTCCTGGGTCTCCCCCCACCTGACTGGCCCTTGTCAGATTTTTCACATCTTGTAGTTAGCAGCACTCGGCTGGAAATTATCATGAACTGTTTTGTCTTTCTCCACTCTCAAGGTCAGGCTCTGCCTGGGATGACTCCTTTTTTGTCCCCCTTATATATCTGAATATAGTAGTGGTGCCAAGGGGCTTAGGTCACATTATTCACCCCTCTTCTCTCCAGTGAAAGGGTACAATGCAGAAAGAATTGGTCCAGGACCCACTGCCTTGTTCCTGAGTCTCCTCTCCCCTCTGCCTAAACATTAGGTTCAGTCATAGGCTCACTTACTTACTTAGCTCAGCAGATCCCCAGTTTCAGAGGCCCAGACAATGATCTCCGCTCTCTTAGGCAACCAAATAAGTTTCCTCCTGGTCTTTTTTTTTTTTTTTTTCCTGGAGGGTCTTGCTTATAATAGAGGTTCTTATTCTGGTTAGGCTGAGCCATCCTCTCTTATTTGGCAGAGCCAGGCAACCAAGGTTGAGCTGGGACTTTCTCAGAACGGTTTGTTGAGACCTGTTTGTCACTTTTATCTTTATAAAAGATATCAATTTGGAAGTGCCATGAATCAGAAGTAGGGAATTCTGTTTTTCCCAGCTTTTAGCCACAACATTCTTGTCTTGTTGTGGGTGGGGGAACCGAATAATTATTTTCCTTCTGCTGGGGGAAAAATAGTTTGCAAATTCTAGCTTTGTTGGTTATTACCTATGGGAGCCTGGGCAGGGCACTTAACCACTGGGCCTCAGTTTCTTTATCTGTAAAATGGGGCTAGTAATAACAACTATCACCTGGGGCTGTTGTGAAGATCAAGCGAAATAATTATAAAGCGTTTGGCTAGTGCTATACAAATATTCATTATTTGTAAAAGAAGGGGCTATCCTAGAGGACTAGGAAGTTCCTTTTCACTTCTAAATCTAAAACAAACTTAGAGCTAGAAGTTGATGAAGATGGAAAAGCAGAATAGAAGACAGCAGAGTAGGCTGTTACTCCCTGTGTAATCTTTCAGACTCAGTTTCCTCATTTGTAAAATGCAGGGGTTGGGCTGGATAATGGCCAAGGTCACAGTCTGTTCCTAAGACCCCGTAAGAGGAGGAAGAATAAGGAGAAAAGGAGAGAGAAGAGGAAGGAAGATGAAAAAGAGAAGGGAGACGAGAAGGAGGAGGAGGAGAAAGGGAAGGGGGAGGAGGGAAAAGAGGAAGAAGGAGGCGGGGAGGAGCCGGGCGGATGTTGGCTGCATAGTTGGGGGAGGGCGGGGAAATGGGAGGGCGGCCGATCTAGCCGGAGTAGTGTGTGTCTGTGTGTGTGTGTGTGTGTGTGTGTGTGTTTGTGAGTGTTTGTGTGTGTGTGTGTGTGTGTGTGTGTGTGTGTGTGTGTGTACGCGCGCGCGCGCGTGTGTGCAGGGCAGTGTGAGTCCGAGGAGGAGGAGCCGGACGCGCTGGAGGGATCCGGAGGCCCCGCGCCCGGAGCTGCGCCCCCCCCTCGCCCGCCGGGGCCGCGGTAGCCCCAGCCCAGAGCGCTGCAGGCGGCCGGGGGGTGGCTCTCCGGGCCGCCCCTCCCTCCTGCCCTCCCCGGCCGGACCCTGCACCCCCACCGCGGCCCAGCCCCCGCCCGGCCCCGGATCCGGCGGGAGGAGGAGGAGGAGGAGGAGGAGGAGGAGGAGGGCAGGCTAGCCGGACTCCGCAGCTGTAACAGCGGCTGCCACAGCTGGATCCCCGGCCCGGCCAATCCCGGCGGCGGCGGCGGCGTCCGGGGCCCGGGAGGGAGGGAGGAGGGAGGGGAGGCGCGGCGCCCCCCGCCCCCAGCCCCCCGCCCCGGAGCGGACTGGCATGCAGAGCGGGAGGCGGCCCCGGCCCGGCTAGGCCCGCGCCCCGCCAGCGGCAGAGACCCCCCCCTCCCCCCGGGGCCAGGCCAGGCCCGGCTCTCCGCAGGTAAGCCCGCGTTCCGGCCGAGCCGGCGGCCCCCGGGGTCGGGAAGCGGAGGGGGGCGCGGGGGGGGGCCGGCCTGGTGCGCCCGGGCGCAGGAGCTGCGGCACAGGCGGCCGGGGCCGGGGCCGGGGCGCGGGCGCTTTGTTCCGCGGGGTTGCGCCCCGGGACGTGGCTTTTTGTGTTTCCTTTTGTGCAGAAAAAAAAGGAAGCGGGGCCGGGCTGGCCGCCCTCCCGCCTCTGCCCGCCTCTCCTCCCCGACCTGCTCCCTCTCCCCGCCGCCGCTCTAGCCTGCCATTAGCGAACAGGAAGCTGTTGGCCGCCCCTAGCCAGCCGGGCCCTGGAGCCCAGAGCCGTGAGCGCGAGGCGCCGGCCGCCCTGGGCCCGGCTGGCGGGGGGCGTGGCGGGCGAGCGGGGCCGGGGGCGAGCCGGGGCCGGCCGGCGTGCCACCCGCGGGAGAAAGGCAGCCGGGCGCGCACACACCGAGGTGCCCACCTGGAGAGGCTTGGGGCTCCCAGGGAGCTGGGCCAGCCTGGAGCAGGAAGGACCCCAGGCTAGCCTCTGCCTGCACTTTGGCGGAGATTTGCTTCGCTACGCCCCCAGGCCGGCCGCTCAGCGGCTCTTGTTTTGGTACCGAATGGTTCCGGGCATCGGATTGTGCTGGTCCCGTCTCTGGTGTCCGTGTGACCTTGGGACAATCGATTGACTTGTCTAAGTCTGTAAAATTCAGTTCTGCAAATGTTAAGTGCCTGTTGTGGGCAGGACCCCGAGGTTGGCATTCTGAGTACAAAGATAGAAGCCTGGCATGCCCTTCTCTCAGGAAGCTTACAGTCTAATAGAGGAAAAGACTTGTCTACCAATAATTGATCCAAGAGAGAACGTGACAAGGCTTTTCAGTCTAAAAGGAGTCACTTGGAAGGAGGAGAGATGACTTTTAGCTGAGGGGTAGAGGACAGCTTCAGGGAGAGGACAGTAAACAGCTGGAATTGTTAACTGCTGAGGTGAGATTCCGGGTTGGGTGGATTGAGGCCCTCAACAGGGAGGATCTTTATTTATTTACTAGGCAGTGGGGAGGGGAGGATTCATTGCCTTGCCTCCTATTGTGAGAATTTAATAAAGAATGGAAGGGAAAGTGCTTTGGAAGCATCTTATACCTGTGAGGCATGATTATTTTTGTTGTTAATGCATCC
This sequence comes from Pseudocheirus occidentalis, assembly GCA_028646575.1. NCBI lineage: Eukaryota > Metazoa > Chordata > Mammalia > Diprotodontia > Pseudocheiridae > Pseudocheirus > Pseudocheirus occidentalis. Next base: position 8,966 of record JAQQSW010014331.1, on the reverse strand, counting down.
ACTGGCAATATGACCTTGACTGAGTAACTGCCTTTTTCCACCTCAGTTTCCTCATCTATCAGCTGGAGGTAAATGGAATCCATTATTATTATTATTATTTGGGGTGGGGGAGATAGACTGGAAACAGCCCTTGTTGAGGAATTAAGAAATCTTGTGCCAAGTCCCATCACCCTGGGCCAATTTGGCTAGCTCTAAAAGTAAGATCATCCTTTAGGTTGTGAGAGCCCTTGGTTGAATTGTTTTGGATGAAGGATTGACAAGATCTGGATTCAAGTCCTGCCTCTTTACATGTGCTTATTGTGTGATCACAAAGCTTAACTTCTCACTGCCTCAGGCAACTGTCTTAAACTCTAAGTTACCAACGAGTTGCCAGGTTGCACACTGATGAGAAGGTTGGTAGTGTGTGGGTGTGTGTATTTGGGAAAGACATGAATAACTTGGTGGTTTTTAAGGCACCTATCGGTTCTGAACTCCGTTCTCAGACTGTAAGCTCCATGAGGGACTCATTTAAGTTCACATCTCCGCACAAACCACAGGGCTCTTTGCACATAGCAGGTTTTTAATACTTCTTGTTTGATTTTAAATTTATAAAGCCTTTTATATTTATGAAGTCTTTTGAGGGGAACTCTGGGGTCTACACGGCCCCAGGGAAGAGCTTGTCTCTAGCCACCATCAAACTTGTCCTTGAAAGCTGGGAAATTTCAGCCCTTCACCCTTTGGGTCTTCTTTAATATGTTAAAGGTCACAAAGCACTTTCTTCCCAACGGTGTTGTAAGCAAATAGCCTAATTGTACAGATAAGAAAACCAAGGCCTAGAGAGGGGAAATGGCTTGTCCATGGCCATACCGCTAGTATGTGTTGCCTTCCTATCCGTTGAGTTTGTATATCTGGGCCTGTGCTTAGCTCTGGCCAGGGCAGAGATCAGGGGAAGAGATGGGATCTGTGCTTCTGGGCATTCTGTCTGGAGACTGCCATTGTAAACAGTATATAATGCAAGATCATATGTAAAATGTGGCTTCAGAACAGCCAGTGCCCTTGGTCAGGAAGGGAGAGGTCAGCATAAGTTGTAGTAATCTCGAAGGGCTTCCTGGAGAAGGTAGGACTTCATAAAAATAATTGCTAGCATTTGCATATAGGACTTTAACATTTGCAAGGTGCCTTATTAATATATAATGCTGGGCCTCTAGAGAGTTAGTTGGGCCAGTGAGTGGGACAGGGTTTTGTTTTTTTTTCTAGTCCCTTAGGGTTTCCCAAAACCTCTCCTACCCATTGCTTCATTCAGTCTTTATCAATAAGAGGGGTTTGGTGCAGGCTTTATTACCACCTCCTTTCTACAGATGAGGAAATAAGTTCGGAGTGCTTGTGACTTGCCCAGGGTCATATGGTGAGCCACATTCTGCCTGAAAGAGTCTTTCAGCTGTTTGGAGATGATGTTCCTTGATTCTAGGGTGGCCCAGGGTACAGGCTAAGTTTAAGAGAATAACTTCTTAGTGTTTTTAGCTTTTGCATCCCACTCCCAACCTCCGACACCCATGGAATTATCAGCATTAGGTGGGACTCGAGTGTCTCTGGGGGACTCTCTTTTCTCCTCTCCCCTTCCCCCAGTGAGGCCAATGAGGAAGGCAAATGAAATGACTGGCCTTTTGTGCGTTTTTTTCCTCAGGCCTCCCAGCCCCAGCCTCTCCTGCAGCTTTTGAACACCAATCACACTTTCTTTCTGGATTCAGCCTTTCTTAGTTTTTTCCTCATCTTTCTGTCTCCCTCTCCCTCCCTCCATGTGGGTATCCTCCAAGGTACCGTCCATAAACTGTTTCTTCTCCTTAGTCTTCCTTGGCAGGCTTCTCTAATTTGGTTCAATAAACAACCCACTGTTCCTCAAATACAACACTGCCTTAGCACTGGCTGCCCCTGCTCCCAAAATGCCTGGAATGCTCTCCCTCCTCATTTCTGCCACATAGAATCCTCTTGGCTCCCTTCAACACTCAGCTCGTACACTACCTGCGGAAGGCCTTTCTCAGCCCCCCCCACTTCCAGTTGCTAGACCTTTCCCACCAAAGTTATGCATCTTTATTTACAAGTTACCTCTTGATTAGAATATGAGTTCCTTTAGGGGCAGGGACTATTTTTACCTCTCTGTGTCTACAGTGCTTAGCAGAGGGTCCCCATAGAGTGAGGGCTTAATAATTGCTTGTTGAATGATTGACATTTTTTTTCAACATTCAGAGTTTTTATTTTATATCTTTTTTTTTTTTATCACCTTCATTCTAAAAGATATCCCTCTCCCCTATCCCTTGGGAGCCAGCCCTTTGTAACAATATCAACCAGCTTATCAATGGAGTCTGATAGGTATATCAAGTGTCCCACACCTGTAGTCTGTTGCCACTGCAAAGATCAATAAACACTTATTCAATGCCTACTCAGTGTAGAGTTCTAAGGGAGAGACAAAATTTGGAGAAGACAGTTTTTTATTTTCACGGAAGTGACGATTTGAGGGTGATAAGGCACACATATTATATATATATATAGTTACATACATGATAGTGTGTGTAAGAGGAATGAAAGATAAACGAGGTTTCCTGGCATTTGAAGTCCAGCATGTATGAAGTCACCTTCTACCACCCTGTAGGCCACATCTCCTAAAGGCACCTTTTCCTTGGTTTACCCCACTGGCACTTCAAACTCAACAAGTCCCCAAATGGACTCATCTTCCCTTCCTTACCTGTCCCTCCTCTCAGTTTCCTTATTCTTGGGTGACAGATGCCACCGTCCTCCCAGTCACCCAGACTTGAAGCCTCAGATCATCCTTTGATTCTTCTCCTTACATGGCCTCCATATCCAATTGCTCAACAAGTCCTCTGTCTCCCTCTGCGGTCTCTTGATGTGTCCCCTTCTCTCGAATTACCAAAAGTTCAGTCTCAACATATTTTACTTAGACTTGTCATCAGAACCTCCTCACTGGTTTTCTTTGCCTGGTCTGTCCTTTCTCCAGACCATTTTTCACAAGACATCTTCCTACAAAGTAAGTGATTCCTCGTTCAGTGGCTTCCTGTTGTCGGCAGGAGAAGATGGCCATCTCCTCCGTTTGTCCGTCCAGGCCCTTGACTCTCGAGCTGGCCTCCGTGTCACCTACAGCAGGGGGTGTCAGTGACTCGGCTCTGTGCATTAGGTAGAATATCTTACGACAGTCTTTCTTCCCCTTCCCTCCAGGTCCCATCTGCCTTTCAGAATCTAATTCAGGTGCTTTTTCTTTTCATCTTCCTTGATTTCTAGTATACAGGATTTTTTCCCCCATTTTCCAGAACTTATGCTCTAAAGTGTAGAGCAGTGGTTCTCAACCTTCCTAATGCTGTGACCCTTTAATACTCTTATGTGGGTGTATTTGCATGTGGGTGGACCGCCTGGAGACGCATGAAGGAGCAGTGTCTCAGTTCCTAAGACCATTGGAAATGTGTATTTTCTGTTGGTCTTAGGCGACCCCCAAAGGGGTCGTGACCCACAGGTTGAGAACTGCTGGTATAGAGTATTAGAGGATTTTAGACTAGTTGACTAGTTTATACTGTTATCTTTGTAATAATAATTTCAAAACACGGAGTGGCTGGCTAGATGGTGCAGTGAATAGAACACCAGTCCTGGAGCTAGAAGACCTGAGTTCAAATCCAACCTCAGACACTTGACACACTTACTAGCCATGTGACCTTGGGGAAGTCACTTAACCCCAATTGCCCTGCCTTTCCCCCTTCAAAAAAAAAGCCAAAAAAATAAAAGCATGACTTAAAACATGTTTAAAAAATTTTTTAAAAATAATTTCAGAATGTTAGAGATGAAAAAGGACATCTATTCCAAAGCCCATGTTTTGAGAGGGGGAAACATGCTTATGGAAAGAGAAGAGACTTGACCAGTCACAGAGCAAGTCAGAAGTCGAAATCAAGTTTCCTGACTCTCAGTTCAGGCTACCTTAATTTGGCCGATACTGTCATTTATTATTGGGCCATCTCCAGTCGTCCTGATGGATATCTGGCCACTGGACCCAGATGGCTTTGGAGGAGAAAGTGAGGCTGGTGACCTTGCACAGCCCCTCCCCTTACTCAAATCAGAGTCAACTGCGAGTCATGTCATCATGACCCCGATGTCACAGTCCCCTTTGAGAACGAAGGACAAGCACAACACAACACATTTATTATTTTTTTAAATTGACAAAGATTTATTTTCTCTCTGTTCCACTTCTCCAGCCCCCATTGTACTAAAATAAAATGTGCATAATCAAACACAGTAAATTCCCTTTATTGACCGTATCTGAAAATCTAGATGAAGCTCTGCCTTTTCTCTCTCCCATCTCCCCTTTCTCATACTCCACAATTATGAGAAAACAAGAAAAACAAAGTCCCTGTTACTAACAAGTGGACTCAAGCAAAACAAGTCTCTGACTTGGCTGTGTCTGAAAAATATTTATCTGATTTTTCTATTGAGTCTGTTGCCCCTCTTTTCGGGAGGTGAGTGGGGAGCGTGTTCCATCCTGGGGCCTCTGGAACGGTGGTTTGTTCAGTGTGGAGGTCTAAGGTCTTTCTCCAAGCTGTTTTCCTTTATATTGCTGTTACTCTATTCATAGTTCTCTTTCTGCTCAGTTCACTCCAAATGAGTTGATAGAAGTCTTTGTTTTTTCTAAAACTGTCCATTTTGTCATTTTTAATGCTGAAATGATGTTCCACCACATGTATGTACCATAATTTGTTTAGCCATTCCCCAAATAGGTGTCTTCCCCTTAGTTTCCCGTTTTGGGTTCCTATGAAAAGAGGTGCTATAAATATTTCTGTACGTGAATTCTCTTCCTCATTTCTTTGATCTCGTGTATATAGGCCTTTGGGTCAAAAGTATAGGTAGTTTAGTGACTTGGGGGAGTCTTTGCTGCTTTTCAACTTTTAACTATAAATACTTAAGTGATCCATGTTCTCATTGGTATGGAATTCCCTCCAAGTTGCAGATAAAAACCTGTCTATGATATATGGATTCTTGTCTATGTCTTCCCATTAGTCCCCCATCTATCTGTCTAATCTGCTGCAGGCCTTCCTCTGGGCCAAAATTTCTTAATCCACTGGCTGTGGAAGCCTAGTATTATGGCCACCTTAGAATAATATTTTTAAATGCATAAAACAAAATCCACAGGATTGTAAAAGACACCAATTGTATTGAAATATAGTTGTAAAAATACTTAACCTCCCCCCACAAAAAACCTTAAATATTTAAAAAACACTAAAAAAAAAAAAACCCTTCTAGGTATTTTAACTTTTAGTAAGTGTTGGTATAGCCTTTAGGCTGTCCTTTTCTAGATCTGGCTGCCCAATAGGCTGACCAGGCCTTTTTGGATTAAACGTATCCTGGATGATGTATTTTATATTACAGGATTCAGTTCGAGTCATTGTTGATAATAAATGGCAGCCCACTCACACCCTGCTCACATGGCCTTTACTTAGGGTCATCAGCAATTCTGTGCCTTTGAAATGATGGTGTTCCATGATTCACCTCCACATAGTATCTGTAAAAGAACATTAGCATTAAAGAAAAGATGGGCTTTTTTTTGGACAGGGAGCAGCTTGCAATTATTAAAAGTGCCATGTAATTTCTCAAATGCAGTCCAGCCTTCTGTCATCTCCCTATTTGGTTTTGGGCCCAGTTCACCTTCTGTATCTGCCTAAGGTCTGTGTTGTGTTAGACTGACTCAGTGGGCAGCTAGCTAATCAAGTTGCAAAAGTAGACATTCTTCCCCATTTGATTTTTTTTTGGGTGGATTGTTAGGTCTATCTCTTTTGAGCAGTCTTAAATCTTGTTTGAGAAAGCCCAGTTATTATCCATGCTTTTCATGCAGGCTGCACAATATTATTTATAAATCCAACTCTTGAATTTTTTTACAGGTGAAGAAACTGAGACCCCCTGAGGTGAAAGTGACTTCCCCCAGGTCACACAGGTAGTAAATTGGGGACAGCAGGATTTGAATTCAGGTCCTCTGATCCCCTGCCTCTAATTCTCAGAGGTATCTATCTGGTTCTTCTGGAGAACCTCACCTCTTTCATTTGGACCTTTTATAAGGCATTCCCTGTGACTGTAATGAGCCCTTTTGACCACACAGGTCTCTGTTTTTGGTGCTGAGCTTGGTATTTTCAGGTAGGGGATCTCTGAGTTTCCTTATGGGGTATTCTCTATTACGGAAGTTTGTTATCATCTTAATATACCTGGAAGATACTGAGTTTTCTCTATTGTGTTAAATGTGTGGGTTTTTTTTTTAAAGAAATAATCAAAAACATTGGGAACTGTTATCTCCAAATTAGTCATGCAAGGGAACATCTCTATGGTTATTTGTTATAGAAAACTGTTTGAAAAAGCTCGTCTGTTGCATTTTCATGTTTTCACTGAGTTTCCCCTCTATCTTTCTTGTAAAGATTTTATTGAGATGAGGTCTTTGTATGGATTAGGCAGTTGTGTTTCTTTGGTTGTTCTTTAGTTGGAATAAAAGGCAGAGCAGCATGGTGTAGATGGATAGAGAACTGGGCCTATGTAAGGGTCAGGAAGACCTAACATCATTGTCTTTATGGTTGGAGAGACTTTCCTGGGGGCAGCAATGAGAATTAAATGATGTGCTGGGGTCACATTTTAGCCAGTACCTTAACCTCTGAGTGCTCGACCACTCTGATCCTGAAGGTTACTGAATATCTATCTATTGCAGTTCTCCTTTAGTAAAGGAAATTTCCTTCCTGGAAGGCCCCCCGGAGCCCAGAAATCACAGATCTTGACCAAACAAGTCTGATTTTTTTCCCCAGTTGTTTGTTGAACAGCTATAGATTTGTGTTCATAGAGTATGCTTCCACTCCTGCAGGGCCCCTTTGAATCTTGATACCAAAGATCTGGACCCCAAAAGGTCTTGTGATATTTTTTTGTCAGTTATTTGTTTTCTCATTTTTTTTCAGATTTCTGGAAAATATATCCTTTAATGTTTCTCAGAGTTGTGTTACTTATAAGCACAAATTTCTTCCGTGTACTTGATTTGGTCCAACCATGCTGGAGACACTAAATCTGGTAATTCCGCCGCTGAGGATGATGAAACTAGATTGTCATTGGAGATGGTGGTGAATCTGTCTCATTTTTTCATCTGTTTGTTGGCCCCTCTCAGGTTCCTCTGTAAAGTGCTCTTGAGATTATTTCACCTACTTAGGTTTTGTGTAAATCCTTTGGCTCGTTGCCCTCTGCTGTTTGACGAGATGCTCCTTATGTTGTCCCACCATCTTCCTTTGTGACATTTTGCTAATAAATTTGTCTCGTAAATAAGAATGGTCCATAAATGCATCAGTGTCTCTGCTTGGGGAGACGCAGTGTTTCTTTGCTGAGGCAGTTTTGCAGGTCTTTTGGCCTTCTTGTCTGGGTGATTGCTTACATTGATTAAACTCCTATGGGAAGTTAACTACTGTACGACTTTTCCTTTATCCATTTCCTATTTTTCTCTGTAAGTAGCTTTTTTTGGATAGGTCCAGTTGAGGCTATTGTAACTTTACTCAGTTTCATTTTGAATCTAGAGCCTTTCTTTCAACTTGGTCTTTTGACCTTTCTTATAGCCAGCTACTAATCAGATTGCCCAAGATGATTCAGAAAGGACTCCTACTTTGATAACCATTTATATCCTGTTGTTAAGTTCTAATCAATTTTGTGTGCCTGGTCATGATTGCTGTGTGCGGTAGCCACCATGTGCCAACACTCTAAAGAAAGTGTTCAGGATACATAGTTGCAAGGCATAAATATTTCCTCATCAAATGTAAACTATTTTAATGTTCTTTTAAAAAAAATTTTTAGTTCCAAATTTTCTTCCCTCCTGCTCATCTCCACCCCTTGAAGGAGGTAAACAATTTGATACCCGTTATACATGTGAAGTCACGTAAAACATTTCCATATAAGCCATGTTGTAAAAGAAAACACATATCCAAACCAGAAAAATAATGAAAGTTTAAAAAAGTATGCTTCAATCTACATTCAGAGTTCTTTCTATGGAGGTGGATAACATTTTTCTTCATGGGTTCTTTGGAATGTCAGTTGTGAGGCTTTTTCAATAGGTCTTTTCCCTCATTCTAAAACACGCTGCCCCCCCTCCCCCAACCTGTCTTCACTATGAAGCCTCAACATACATGTTGATTTGGTTCTAAGGATCTTGTCACATTTTGGTGTGTGTGTGTGTGTGTGTGTGTGTGTGTGTATCTTTATCTGTATTTGTAGCATTTCCCCCAACATAGTCTCCTACAACAGAAGTTGGCATGGAAACCAAAATTATTTTCTTCAGGGTGGTCTTTTTTGCTTATTTTTTACTAAGACACGATAACTGCACATCCCACAAAATGATGCTTCTTATTGCGGTTTTCTTTTTTTAATCTTTTCTTTTAGACAAATACTAAAACTTAAATACATAATTAGAAAAGAAAAAGAAACATTATAAACTGAAATATAAAATATTTCTTATTGCTTTTTAGGAGAAAGAGTAAAACCAATTCCTGTCAATACCTTTACTTCCTCAATAATAAGCTATAAACCAGCCTTCCATTTAATTGAAACTTCCTCTTGTCTCCATTTCATTTGTGACAATGTCAATATTGATATGATTCACTTCCTCTTCTAGTGTGTCAGAGTGTTGGTCATGAGACAATAGGATCTCATATTTAGAGTAGTTACTGTTGATAGTCTAAAAATTGTTTGATTCTTAATACCTTTAGCCCTCTTTCCCCCTGTTTTGTGACTGTTACTTTAGAAGTAGAAGGGATCCCAGACAGGGTTTGAAGTTGCCAAAGTTGAAAAATCCATCACCCAGTTTCTGCATCTGTAACATGGCTGTAATAAGATCTACTTCCTAGAGCTGTTGTGAGGATCCAGTAACAGTATACTTGTAAGCCGTTTAACACAGGAGGATCTTGTCACATGATAGGCACTTCATAAAGCCT
>JAQQSW010014330.1:0-12132 GCA_028646575.1 Pseudocheirus occidentalis | reverse complement strand
AGCTGTCCCTTCAACAGCTTCTTAACAGCCCGGTTGCATCTGATCACAGTATAAGAGATCCCTGGAGTTGCCTGCAGGCCTTGGAAAGGAGTTTGGCTCCCATGATGTCCAAGCCCAACGTAAAGGCCAGTTGAGTAGCACTCGGTCAAGTCTTTTGTCAGCTCCATGTGGGCATGACTCCCTGTGATAAGGCAACAACTTGGCATTCTGGACTGAAAGGGAAAACAAGGGATTTCCTTCAGCTGTCCAACATCAAAAACAACACTCAACATTTTACTAACTCCTAGACACAGAACAATGAGTGAGAATATTGTCCTCAAAGAGCATAATTCCTGCCCTTGGGAAGTTTGAAATACTTGAGGAGGAGCCAGGGTATGTACCCAAGAAGAAAGCTATATAAGATAGTCAAAACACTGTGGCCAACCCCAGAATTAAGGAACTGGGTCAGGAAATGTCATCTCTCTGAAGAGGAAGCTAAGAAAAGTCCACCTAAAATGGATAATCATGGAAGCTCACATTTGCATGTCCCTTTACATTTATTCATTACATTGCTTCCACATTTATTATGTGGAAGCAATGTAATGAATAAATTTAAAGGGTCATAGGAATTAGAACTGGAAGCCACTGTAGAGATTATGTAGTCCAACCCTCTTACGTCACAGATGAGGAAACTGAGGCACAGAGGGGTAAAATAAGCTCTCACAGGTAGTATAAGTAGCACAAGCAAACTTTGAACTTAAATCTTCTGACACCAAATCCAGCATCATCCCCATCAGACAACCTTCTGATTGCCATATGGTTTCCTAGACATTCCAGAAAGGAGACGCCCTTTATAGAAGATGTGAGTATTCCAGTCATTGAAAGATAACATGATATAGTAAAAAGAAGAGAGTACTTGGAGTCAGGAGACATCTGGATTAAAATCCTGCTCCTCACAGGAGCCAGTTGTGTGACTCTAGGCAAGGTCCTTAAGTTCTCCGACCTGTTTTCTCAACTGCAAAGTGGGGAGGATTTTATTTGTAGTAATAATCTCATAGGCTTGTTATAAAGACCAAATGTTTGCAAGCCACTTTGCAAACCTTAAAGTCTCATTTTGCAAACGAGCTGTTATTATTATTGTTGAAACCTATCTTTCATAATTGTTGTTGTTCATCCTTTCTTTTCAATGAGGACCAGTGACATCCTGGGATGACGTCTTGACTTACATGGAAATTGGATTGAAATGAGGCAGAGTTGTACAAAGTCATCCAGAGTCATCAAAGTCCAGTGGCAAGACAGGATGACTAGTGATGACCTGGGATACAATGAATGACCTTGGCATCTTCAATATTCTCTGCAGCTCCCATTTCATCTGCCTTCATACCCAGGGAACAAATTTTTCTCATCCATCCATTCCACTGGGGGAAAGTTTTCATAAGCTTGAGGTAGACATCCATTTAACTCAATGATGGGTTTGAGGCCTGTCAGTTACCCTCAATCTTTTTTCCTGTCTCCCAAGACAATTTGCCAGGGTGTGGCTACTGCACAGGCTACTGTTCTTGGAGTCATAAATGAGATCTGGGTAACAATGGGCACCAAAGGTAGATGTTGAAGCATATTTTTATGGTAATTTAATTAACATTGTGCTTAATTGATTCACTGCATTTTTATTTATTGTGCATTAAGCTTCAGTGCCCAATTATATCTGAGTGACTCAATATATCCAGGGTCACAGAACTGCAGAACTGAGGCTCAGACCTTATTCTTGGGGTCACCCTTAACAAAGTATAGTCAGTCAAATACTGAGTTCAAGTCAGAAATAGCCAACTAGCCTTTCCCAGTCCCTCTGATATTTTAATGTAGAAGCTTCTAGGTCCTATGTGATCCTGACTGTAGTTCTGCAATATTTTAATTGTTTCTTTCTGGCTGCTTGAAGTATTTTCTCCTTGATCTGATAATTCTGAAATCTGGCTACAATATTTCTTAGAGTTTTCAATTTGGGATCTCTTTCAAGAGGCGTTTAGTGGGTTCTCTCCATAACTATTTCACCCTCTGGTTCTAGGATATCAGGGCAATTTTCCTTGATAATTTCTTGGAAGATGCTGTCCAGGCCAACTCACCTTTCCCTGGTGACCTGAATGACCATCAGACGTTGCAGTTTATTCTAAAGATCTCTACATGGCATGGACCACAAGAATTACCAGAGTGCAACCGTATCAGCAACATTGTGTGATGATCAACCATGAATAACTCAGCTCTTCTCAGCAACACAATGACCCAAGACAAGTACAAAGGACTTGCTATCCATGTCCAGATAAAGAACTGATGAACTAAGAATGCAGACAGAAACGTATTTTTTTCACTTACTTTATTCTTTCTTGTGTTTATTTTTCTTTTTGATCTGTTTCTTCTTTCACAATTGTGACTACTATGGAATTACTTTTAACATGATAGCGCATGCATAAACTATATCAAACTACCTACCATTTTCAGAAGAGGGGAAAGGAGGAAGGGAGGGAGAAAAATCTGGAATTCAAAATCTTATAAAAATGAATGCTATGTTATTTTCATTTTTGGTCATTTTTTTCTTTCTCATGGTTTTTCCTTTTTATGATTTTTCTTTCACAACTTTACTAATATGGAAATATTTTTGATATAATTGTACATGTAAAGCCTTCATCAGATTGCTTTCTTTCTTGGGGAGGGAGAAAGGGAAGGAGGGAGAAAAAAATTGGAACTCAAAATCTTATAAAAGTGAATGTCGCAAGCTAAATAAACAAATAAAATTTTTTTAACGAGCGCTAAAAATTTTCTTGACATGTAGCTGGGAGAAAAATAAAATACTATTCAACTTTTTAAAAAAAAGAATCACAGGAGGGCAAAGAAAAGAAAAATCATTTAGGATTGAGTAGTCAGCAAGGGTTTCATAGAAGCAGTGGACCTTGAACTGGGGCTTAGAGTTAAAAGAGTTAGCACTTTATCCAGAAAGGTAATAGGGAACAATTGAAGGTTTTTAGATAGAAGAGCAATATGAACCAAGTGATAATTTTGGCAAAAAATTAATCTGGCAGCAATATATAGGATGGATTGGAAGGAAAATAAACTGTGATCACCAGGTTAGAGACTATTGTGATAGTCTAGGCATGAAATGAGGAGATTGGGCTGATTTTTAAAAAGTGATAGGAAGAATTGAAGGAAAGGACATTAGAGGGGGAAATCAACAGCACTAGGTGATTGAATAGATGGGTGTTGCAGGAGGGTAAGTTTGGGGAAATGAATTTTGGATTTGGGGGTCTAGATGGAAAAAATGGGGAAATTGTCGTTCAGTCATGTCTGACTCTTCCTGACTCCATTCGGGGTTTCCTTGGTAGAGATACTAGAATGGCTTGCCGTTTCCTTCTCCAGCTCATTTTATAGTTGAGGAAACTGAAGCAAACATGGTGACTTCCCCAAGGTCACACAACTAGTAAGTATCTGAGTCCAGATTTGAACTCAAGAAAATGAGTCTTTCTGACTCTCTCCAGGCTTGACACTCTCTTTTAAGACCTTAATAGCCATCTAGTTCAAATCTTAAATGAAAGGAATCTCCACTCTCAAATATCTGTTGAGTTTGAGCTAATAGTGGGATATGTAGGTGAAACTATCAAGCAGATGAGTGGAAAGTGGACTAAAGCAGGTGAGTGGAAAGGCAGGACTAAAACTAGGTATGGAGCTCAGAGCTAATGATGTAGATCCTGGAGTTACATGATTAGAATGGATAATTGAAATCACAAGAGTAAATGAACACAAAAAGGAAGTGAGTATAGCGTGAGAAGGGCAGAAAACCAAGGACTCTGAATCTAGAGTCTAGAGTGGATTTTAATTTCAGCTCTACCGCTTACTGCCTGTGTGATCTTAAGATCACACTTGAGATCACATCCTCCTTCTTGGTCTCAGTTTCCCCCTTGATAGATTTCTTAGTGGGCCATTGCCAGTTGTACTGACCCTATGTCTTACCACTAGACTCTGATGATTCTGGAGGAGAAAGTGGGACTGATGCCTTTACACAGCTCTGCCTCACTTAAATCCAATCCTCTTGAAAATCAAGACATCACTCTCCTGATGCCATTGGTCAAAGGACAAACAGCAATAGGTTTGTTAGACTGGGACTCTTTCTTCAAAGGAAGAAAGGGAGAAATATAGACAAACAGAATGACTGATAAATATTGATGAGTACAATCCCTAATTTCAAATGAAGGAGGAGAAAGAGGGAGGAAGAAAGAGGAAGATGAGGAGAAGCTTTTGTAAAGCATTTAAGGGTTGCAAAGTACATTATACATTTTATCTCACTTTATCCTACAAAAATCCTGGGAAGAAGGTGCTATTATTATCCTCATTTTACAGATGAGTAAACTAAAGCAAGCAGAGTTTAAGTGACTTGACCATGGTCACACAGCTAGTAAGTGTCTGAGGCCAGATCTAAACTCAGGTCTTTCTGACGTCAGATGCAATATTCTGTTCTTTTTGCCAACTACCTGCCTATTATAGTCTGAGATACCCACAATTCAAAGGTACATGAGGTCTGCATACTGTCAGTCAGTCAGTAAAAAAGTATTTATTCAGTGCCTAGACTGGACTAGGCACTGCGCTGAATGCTGGAGATACAAAAAAAGGCAAAAACCAGTCCCTGCTCTCAGCTCAGAGTCTAAGGGGGGAGATAATAAGCAAATAACTACAGTTATCCCTTCCACGTCTCCAGGATTAAAGGTGAGGTGTGCCCCACCTCCCATAAAAATTTTTTGACCCTCCCTTTGTACCAGAGAAGTCTGAATTTTTTCTTTTTCTTTTATGGGGTATTTACAGGACCTTATTGTAAAATTTGGGTTAACTATTTGTTCATAATTTGTTCAGCAGCATTGCCTGCTGGCCTTTGGGTGTCGACTATGACTTCTGCAAAGCTTCCAAAAAATTCCCATTTAATTTCTTATGCTGACATATTGTATATCAAAATTGCAATGCGGAAATTTGTGATGTGGAAAGGATAACTGTACAAAAATATACATAGGCTAAATTGGGAATAATCACAAAGAGAAGGCATTAAGTTTATGAAAGACTGGGAAAGGCTTTTTGCAGAAGTCAGGACTTTAGCTGAGGAGCCTAGAGGCAGAAGTGAAGACATAGGTAGCTCTAGTTATGGGGAATTATAGCAACAACCACACTGGCATTCCCAGATAGCTACTACCACAGGTTCTTAGATCTGCTTTACTAAGAAAGATAGTTGTTTAAGTGGTCAACAATCTTTTTTAAATTATATTCACTAGTTCAGGAGAAAAGTCAGCACACCGAACTTCAGAGAAAATACAAGCAGAGAAATAAAGACCAACAGACAGGGCTCTGACTGCCTGAATCAACTATACACTTTACATACATTCTTGGATTGAGAGAGTCCTTACATTTGAGCAGTTGGGGAGCTCTGAACATTTGGCCACACAGAATCTTGACAAGGGAATCATAAGATCTTCTCATAAGCAAGCCCCCAAAGTAAATTACCAACTCAAAGTATATATACACTTCTCAGAGCCAGAGGGCATCACAACCATAGATTCAGTGCATAATTAGAAATTAGCAAAAGATGTGAAAGCCTTCCTACAAGCAAGCCTCCCCTAAGCAAGCTTCCCTTAATGGGCTCCATGTGAGGCCTATTAATGGACAGGGAAAGTCTTACACCCTATTAACATTCCAGGGATAACCAGTGAAAATGACTGGAGATAGGAGAAGGTGGAAAATAGCAATAATAATAATAATAATAAATAGCAATCATCTCTCAGAGAGGATGAAAGAACCCTGGACTTAAAACCAGAAGAGCTTGGTTCAAATTCTGGAAATGCTGCTTACTAATTGAATGACCCCGGGAAAACCTTTCCAATGAGAAGATGGAGAATGATAATCTCTAAGGCTGTGATGTCAAACTCAAATAGACATGGAGCCAATAAACTACATATCCATTCAGAAAAACATGTATTAGCAAATCTATGTTTTATTGTATTTCAATTTATTTTATTAATTTCCCAATTATGTTATAATCTGATTCATGTAGCACTCTGGAGAGCTGCAGGCCGTCTATGACCAGACACCTGTGTTTGCCATCTCTGCTTTGAGGTATCTTCCCAGCTGTAAATCTATGATGTTATGATCCTATGAAGGTTGAGGCCTCATTCATTCCCTCATCTCTTTCTACATCCTTTGAAAGCTTCCTATCTTTTCCTTCTTCCTTCCAGTTTTAAGGGATGAACTGCCTAAACCCTCCTATCCACTCACACACCACCACCACCACCACCACCCTTAAGGCTTTCATTACTTCCTATCTAACATTTTCATAATCTCCTAAATGAGGCTCCTTGCCTCCATCAATCAATAGATTGGCAAACACCAAGCTCCTGCTTCATGTCAGGCACTGGGCTACGCCCTAGGGAAGGAGACAGCCAGCCACTCCATCTTTCATCAAGCTGACAAAGTAGTCTTATTAATGGAAAAGTCTGCTCATGTCAGTCATTTCTTTGCTCAGAAACCGCCTTATCCTTTCCTTTTTCCTGATCCCTCCGACCTCTCTGTGACATCTCCTATCCACTTATCTTATTATTACTCCTGTTGCAATTGGTTACAGTATACATCTTTCCACCTAATTAAACTGTGAAATCCCTTCAGCACTGGGGCTATTAGTTTTCATCTTTGAATTCTGCAGTGGCTAGCACAGTACTCCGCACAAAGTTGGTGTTAAATGAATATTTAGTGAATTGAACAGGATTTAGCCCAATCAAATTGGACTAAACCCAACTGAATCAGAGGCATGGTGAGTAGAGGATCATTGACTGGAATCCAGTCAAACTAGCCGTCTCTCTTGTACTCACACCTGTCTCACTGGCTTTGCACTGGCCATTTCCTATGCTTGAAATGTACTTTCTTTTCCCTTCATCTTCATAGAATCCCTCTCTTCCTTCAAAGCACAAATGAAGCAACACATTCTATAAAAAGCCTGATCCCACTCAACTGCTTGAGCCCTCTTTCACTAACTACTTTATGTGTACCTATATTTATTCTCTTTTTCTTCATTTTGTATGCATATATGTGTGCATGTATGTATATATTAATGTATATGCATTGTGTATCTGTGTGTGTGTATGTGTGTGTGCGCGTGAGTATCAAAGAGACAGTGTGGCTTAGTGGATAGGGAGCTCACCTGAAAAACCAGGAAGACCTGAGCTGAAGTCAGCCTCTGACACACACTGGCTTTGTGGTCCTGGGAAAGTCACTTAACCTGTTCTGTACTCTAGGCAATTTTTTTACAATTTTAAGTTGCAGAGAAGGTGTCAATCTGTATTAGTAGAGAGTTCCCTATAGCAATAAAATCACAGGTAGGTAGATTTACATATCTAGATAGATGTACATACCTGAGATTTAGACTAATAATGACAAACAGCACCAACCTCTAAAAATGTAACAGCCACAATGGTGGCTTGACCACATTTGCTGGTATCCTCTGGAACAGTACTCACACAGGGAACCATTTTACCCTCAACAAAGCAATGAGGAGCCCTATCAATGCTGTAGAGAAAGGGTGACCAACTAGCCAGTCTGTGCCACTGGCCATCACTAGCCCCAGTCCCCTTTATGTGTCCCTAAGTGTAGTCATGCATGAGGGTGGATTCAAGGATTTCAGACTCCTGTGGCCCTTGTATAGCTAGAGGACAAGGGAGAAACTGAGACATATGGTGGGATCATAGACTTGTACCTGGCAGCCACCTCAGGAGCCATCTAGCTCTCTCTCAAGAAAACTAGGGCCTATGGAAGTTAAGTGACTTGCCCAAGGTCACACAGCTGGTAAACATCAGAAGTGGGATTTGAATCCAATTCCTCTGACTCTAGAGATAGTGTTCTTTTATAAAAAAAAAAAAATTTTTTTGGACAGTGTTCTTTCCATTGTACTACACCAGGGATTTCCCATGGGGGTTTGGGGGAAATGTCATTTTATGACTGTATACAAGTAGCCAGTATTCACCTGGGCACCACTAACAAAGAGGTCTCTCAAGAGTCAAAGATTTTTGGATGGGGGAGTGGAGGGGAATGAAAGTGATACAAGAATGAAAGATATCAACAAAATGTTTCAAGATTTAAAAATTGAGACATTTCTCTACCTTTCCTCATTGCCCAACAGAACACTGCCAACAGCTTGTTAGCTTCTGTGCTTGCTATCACATCCAAGGTTTTCATACACAAGCACATTCATACCTTCACACACAATAATTAATACCCATTTATTGGCATTTTCAGGTTTACAAAGAATTTTTTCTGACAACCAGTCTATCAGATAGGCAGCAAATGCCTTATCTCCATTCTAGAGATGAGGAAACCGGGGATCAGGGAGATTAACTGACTTACCAGTAGTTGTAGGGTCATAGGATTTAGGGCAGGAAGGGACTTCAGAGGTGATTCAGTAGTCCAACTCCCAGAGGGTCACAAGGGTGAAGTGACTTGACCCATGTCAAATAGACAGTAAGTGGCAGGCCAAGGACTTGTGTCTGGTCTTCTTTTTCCAAATCTAGTGCTCTTTCTACTATTTCACATTATCTCTCGCCATCCACATATAAAGAAATGTAAAGGAATGACGGATTTTTAGAAACCACGCAAGAAAACCAACCTCATCATACTTCATAGCTGTGCCATGATCAAATGAGATATTTGGAAAATGCTTAGCACAGTGCAGGTGTTATATAAATGCTTATACCTTCTTTCCCTCCCTCTCATGTACACATTAAGATATACTCATTTTCATAAACAAATACCCATAAATATAGTCCTGCATTGTGTAACAGACACATACTTACACACACACACACACACACACACACACACACACACATTTTCCTATTGAGAAAGAAACTCACAATCAGATACTTTTTCATAGATCAGAAATAGAATTTCAAAGCTTTAATACTTAATTTGACTAGGGAAAATAGGTGAGATGAAAAAGATTTTTTAAAATGATTATGAAGTCACAGTAACAGTCCATTTGAATCCCAGGGTGTATCCTAATAGACTCTAGATCAAAAAAAAAAAAAGCTCAATAGGGTAAAGGTTGGACCAAATCCAGTAAGATGAAATTTAGTGGGATAAATGTAAAGTAATAGGCATAAAGATTTCTAATGGGGATTGAGGCAATGTGATTGAGTGCATAGAGAATAGGACTCAGAGTAAGGCAGACAAAATTTTAAGTCCTTCCTCTTATATGTACCAGCTATATGAAATTGAACAAGTCATTTGACATTTGGTGCAAAAAGTAGCAGAGAAATTGTAAGCAGAGAGCTTCATGATAGAAGTTTCTTTTTTTTTTTTTTTTGGAGGGCTGTTGGGGTTAAGTGACTTGCCCAAGGTCACACGGCTAGTTTTTGTGTTAAGTGTCTGAGGCCGGATTTGAACTCAGGTACTTCTGACTCCAGGGCCGATGCTCTATTCACTGCGCCACCTAGCCACCCCTAGAAGTTTCTTTAATGGAAGTTTCCTCCTATGTCTGATTCTCTCCTTCCAAATAAAAAAAAAAGTAAGGAATTACACTTGGGTTCAAAAAATCAACTTCACAAGCACAAGAAAGGGAAAGCAAAGTTAGAAAGTTTATATGAAAAAAAAAGTTCTAGGTGTTTTAGTGGCCTGTAAATTCTATATTAGTCAATAACAAGATGGCCACCAAGCACCTAGGACAATGCCTTGCACACATGAGGCATTTGATAAATGCTTGTTGAATGAATGAAAAACATCAATGCAATATTAAATTGCATTAAGAGAGGTATTATGTCCAGAGCTAATAATAACTGACACATACAGTGCTTTACATTTTACAAAGCACTATATAAGTATAATCTTGTTTAAGATTCACTACTGTGGGTATCATCCCAACTTTGCATATGAGGAAACTAAGGCTCAGATATTAATAAACTTTCTTGTGATTCTACCATAATAGCTAATATTTATATGACTTTGAGATTTGCAAAAGTTGATGGACGGTCAATAAGTCTTTTGCATATTGTGGTCTGATCAATAAGTATTTTTTCATCCACTTGGTTTTTTTGTGGGTGGATGATTAGACCGAATTATTTTCACTGATTACATATCCAATTCAGGAGATTGCAATCTTGATGAAATTAGAAGAATGTCATCTGCAAACAGGGACACCAAGAGGACCTCAGTATCTGTAGAATAATCCTTCTTCCACTTGAACTATGCGTTACACATCCTCCATTACAGATGCTTACCTTTGGGAAGCATATGTCTCACTGATTTATCCCATGCTTTAATAGATGATTAGAGGGTTTTTAAAGTTACTCTGTTGTAGATTTTAAGGAATCTTGTACAATTTTAACACATGCATAGGAAACAACTCACTATGGGAAGAACCTTAGAAAATTAGGCAATGAGGAAAATTAGAACAACTGCATTTGTGAATTGACTAATCTGGACTGGGAGTGAAGTCTTCGGCTACAGTTAGGAAGTCAATCAGCTTTTGTTTGGGGTTAGTATATAGCTGAGGAACATAGCCTGTTCATGAACCTAAATGACCCATATAAGGATTATATCAATGACCTTGGTCTCATTCTCTTAATACTCCTACCCATTTGACTAGACAGTCACAGATGCATTGAAAAATATAAATTATGAAGGTCATTTTTATATGATTTTTACATCTTTCCCACTTAGCATCAAAGGCGTGTCAGGAGCTCTGCTATGCTTAGTCTAGAGAAACTTCTACTGAATTCTCCTACTACATATCATAGTAACTAAAACTGGATTTGAAGTGGAAGGACATTGGTTCAAACCACAGCTCTGTCATTTATTATCTATGTAGACTCAGCAAAGTCACTTAACCTCTCTGGGCCTCAGTTTCTTCCTCTGTAGAATGAAAAGTTTAAATTAGATGACTTCTAGGATCCCCTCTAGTTCTAAAGTTATGACAGTATGATCTTGGAACACAGGTCAGTTCAAGTCAACTAAAAAAACATCAAGGAATATGGGCAAATCCCTAAGCTATGTGATGTGGATACAGTTACAGAAATAAAACAGTCTGAGTCCCAAAGACCTTACTTTCTATTGGATGGGATAAATCTGTATATAAGCAGATATAAAGTATAAAATAATCTGTGTGTGTGTGCCAGACAGAGAGGGAGAGAAAGAGAGAGAGAAAGAGAGAGAGAGAGAGAAAGAGAGAGAGAGAGAAAGAGAGAGAAACAAAGAGAAAGAGAGAGAGAGAGAGAGAGAGAGAGAGAAAGAGAGAGAGAGAGAAAGAGAGAGAGAGAGAAGGAGAGATAAAGAGAGAGACAAAACATTCAAGAACAGACAGAAAAAGTAATGTCGTAAACTAGGGAACTTAGGAAAAGTCTCTTGTAGGAGGAGATACTTGGATTTAATCTTTTTTTTTCCAATTCATTTATTTTTAATTTTCGACATTCATTTCCACCAGATTTTTCTTCCCATCTTCCCCCTAGTCCCTAGCCCCCATCCCAAAATAGCAAGCCTACTGAATACCCCTTGCCCCAATCTGTTCTCTCTTATATCTTCCCCTATCCCCCCCTCCAACTTTCTAGTAGGGCAAGATGGATTTCTATACCCCAGTGCCTGTCTTACTTGGATTTAATCTTAAATGGAGTTGGAGTTTCTAAACAGTGGTTCTCAGCCTGTGCGTTGTGACCCCTTTGGGGGTCGAACAACCCGTTCACAGGGGTCGCCTAAGACAATCTGAAAACTCGTATTTCCAACGGTCTTAGGAACAGAGACACAGCTCCTGTATCGTCTCCAGGCGGGTCCGCCCACATGCAGATACACCCACATACGAGTATTAAAGGGTCTCAGCATTAGAAAGGTTGAGAACCACTGTAAGAGAAACCGAGTAAAGAGGAAAGAAGACATAGGGAAAGAGTCTGAGCAAAGAAATGGAGGCAGAAGACAAAATATATGAGAAATTTCAAGTAAGTCAATTAGGCTGGAACATACAGTGTGTGTTCGTGTGGTGGGGGGAGGGGGCTATTGTGTAATCAGCCTGGAAAGATGGCTAAAGTCATGTTTATCCTCTACTATTTCTTAGTTGTGAAACATTGGGCAAGTTGCTTCACCTACATGAGGCTCGTTTTT
>JAQQSW010014329.1:0-12132 GCA_028646575.1 Pseudocheirus occidentalis | reverse complement strand
GAACAGCAATAAAACTCTAGAATCTTTTTTTGTGGATAAAAAGGATCAAAGCATGGAACAAGAGGAAGACAATACAGTCAAAACTCCCACACCAAATGCTTCCAAGACACTTGAAGAATGCCTAGAAGCTATAGATAATTTGAAAAAGGACTTTGAAAAACAAATAAGAGCAGTGGAGGAAAGATTGGGAAGAGAAATCAGAATGATGCAAGAAAATCATGAAAAGAGAGTCAACAACCTTACTGAAGAAAACAACACTTTTAAAAATAGATTAACTCAAATGGCAAAAGAGGCCCAGAAAGGAATTATTCTCTTCAGTGAGCTTTTGAGATTCCTTTTCCATCAGGCAAATTTGACTTTTTAAGGCATCCTTCTCCTCATTGGATTTTTGGGCCTCTTTTGCCATTTGAGTTAGTCCATTTTTTTTTATTTTTTAAGGTGTTATTTTCTTCAGTCAGGTTGTTGACTCTCTTTTCATGATTTTCTTTCGTCATTATCATTTCTCTCCCCAATTTTTCCTCCACTTCTCTTATATGGCTTTTAAAATCCTTCTTAAGCTGCTCTATGGCTTGTTACCAGTCTACATTTTTCTTGGAAGCTTTTGGTGTGGGAGTTCTGACTGTGTTGTCTTCCTCCTGTTCCATGCTTTGATCCTTTTTGTCCCCAAAAAGGAACCTAAAGTTGGATTGTTGAGCTTTCTTTGTTTCCTTTGCCTGCTTATGTTGCCAGTCAGTTTCTTGACTTTTGGGCTCAGTAGAACTCTGCTTTCATAGGGGAGAGCTCTGTCCCAAATTGCTAGGGTTTTTACAGCTGCCGGAGCTATTAGGAGGCCACCGCCATCTCTGCAGCTCGCTCCAGCTTTGGTTCACTGAAAACGCACCTCAGGATCACCATCACAGACCAGAATTCATATCCAGGCAGCTCAAGGCAAGAGCACTTACCCTCTGGATGATTGTTTGGCCCCCTGCAATCTGCAGGCCATGAGCTTCTGAAGCAGCCACGTGGAGGCAACTGGGAAATAAGATATACAGGCACTGGGATAGGGAGATCCATCTTGTTCTATCAGAAAGTCAGAGGGGTGATGGAGGAGGATATAGGACAGAGCAGATTGGGGGAGGGGGTATACACTGAGATCACTGTTTTGGTGGGTTGGAAGGATGGGGAGAAAATCTGTAACTCAAAATCTTATGGAAATCAATGATGTAAACTAAAAATAAACAGAAGTTGATTACTAAAGGAAAAAAATTGAGAAGAGCTACCCAAATTATCCACTTTTATTCAGCTTCCCAATGTTGCATTTATATAAATTAAACATCCATACAAGTTTCTGGATGGGTGCCACCAGTGGCTTTTGTAGGGTGCTAGTATTTTCTGTTGGGATATGTCAGAAGAAATGTTTTTGTTAAAAAAAAAAGACTGGATACTGAAAGAGTGAATCACTGCATACCAAAATATGGAAATGACCTAGGAAACAGAGATGTTCAATTATTCACGCTTTAGAAAGAGGTGGTATTCTGCTGCCCTCTGTAAATGTTTTAAGAATTCTGAGTAGCAGATCAAACCAGTCCTAGGAAACCACTTCCCCCAGCTTAGAAGGGTTTATGCAAAACAGCTTCTCCTAAAACACAAAGGACAAAGAAAAATTCTCAAGTAAATCTAAGAAAGTCTCTGAGTAATTTCTCAGGCACAAGAAAATTGAGAGTTGGGCTGGAACCCAGAGAAGACAAAGCAGCCCACAGACCAAAGTAACAAGAGGGATAATTACAAAGGGGGGAGTTGAAAGCTGAATGGCTGCCAATAATCCTGCAGTCTCTCCTGAGAGTCATTCTTTCAACGCTTAACAAACACTTAATGAGCTCCTACAATATGCAAAGCATTGTTCTAGGCACTGAAGGACATTCAAAGATGAATAATACCTGGGCCCTGTCCACTGGAAACTTATAATTAGTTCAATTCAATTCAAAGGAAACATTTAGCAAGAGCTTACTAGGTACAGGACGTCCACCTGAGCCCTACCCAAATAGAATGGAGAAGACCCTGAGAGCTCCGACTCTAGGACAGCCCTGCAGCAGGTGCCTCTGAAAGATCCTACTCAACTGGAAAGGCTCCAGCTATGGGCCCAATGATGAACTGAATGTCTAACCTAAAGATCAACCTAAGTCTGGAGAGCTTTAGTCCATTGCAAGATGGATTGAAGGAAAACTAATTTTTTTGGCCACAGCAGCTACCAAAAGGCAGCCAGGTGGCACAGTGGGATCAGGAAGATGAGTCTTCCTGAGATCAAATCTGGCCTTAGACACTCCCTAGCCCTGGGTAAAATCACTTCACCTGTTTTCCTCAGTTTCCTCATCTGTAAAATGAGCTGGAGGAGGAATCTGCAAACCAAATGGGGTCAGGAAGAATCAGACGCAACTGAGTGACAACAAACTACCAAAGACCACCTAGTAGTTCGTAACTGGATTGTGAGTTATGTTGCTAGAAGGAACACCTCCCACAAAGTCCGGTGGATGGTGATATCGTAGATGGTGTGTCACATGAACAGCATCAGCTTGATATGTCACGGAATCACCAAGAGCTGGAAGGCACCTCAGAGGTCTTTTACCTCAACCCTTTTATTTTACAGATGGGGAAACTGAGGCCCAGAGAGGTGCCATGACTTGCCTAAAGTGGCAACCTGTGCATAGTGACAGAGGTGAAATTTCAAACCAGACCTGGGCTCAAAACCGACATCTACCTCTCACTGTTTGCTTTTCCTGGGTCAACTCATCCAGCTTCCCTGAGCCTCAAATGAAGGAGTTGGACTAGCCGGTCTTTGAGGTCCTTCAGCTCTAGAACTATGATTCTATGAGCTGAATGTGCTAAACTCCATTTTCAATAATCTCATATCACTGAACTACTTTTCTTTTTTTAGTTTTGTTACAAATGTTTATCCTTGAGAATAACGAAGGGCCCAAAAGAAGGCTAATTCCCCCCAAATAAACGTGCACTTAAAGTTCAAAATAAATTAAACAAATTGTATGTCTAAGTGCACACATGTGCTTAGAGGCTGTAATCAGGAAAACCTTCTCATTAAGTAGAATAATGTAGATTCATTCCACAAGCCAACTGTGTGGGGGATTTACACCTTATTCAGCTTCAGGCCCTGGATCGGAGCTGCCGCTCACCAACAAATAAAGATTATATTTTCTTATGTGTATAATTGGGAATGAATGAAAATGGCAGACTTGCCAATTCTGGCGTGTCACTGACCTCTCCCTCTCTCTGTTGGTTTTGGTTTTTTCTGTGTTTGATCAGTGGAGGGAGCTTCCTGTGAGCCACCGTGCTACAATGCTTAGGTTGGTCATCTTGAAGGCTGAACTCATCCCAATTCTGCCACTTATTACTTGTAAGATCTTGGGCAAAGGCAGCCACTTTACCACTCAGGATTCATGTTTTTCATTGGTAAAAATAAGGGGACTAGACTAGCTGACCAAGAATGGGATGCTGAAGTGGAATGAGAGTTCTCACCCCATGGCAGCATCCCATTCTGGGCTACCTTCCCACAGGCCACATGGTCCCTCAGATCTCCTTCCCCAGGCCATCACCCCTACACTGACTACAGCATTCCTCCCTTGCTCATCATGACCCCCTGGGCACACCCAGTAGGGCTACCCTCCTAAAACTATAGCTCAGCTTGTGAGCTAAGATGCTATGCTTTTCATTGAGAGTGAGGAAGCATAAACAATTCAATCAAAACAGAGGTGTTTCCTAAGATGGCAAAGTCAGAATGAGCTATAAAATACCCTCCTCCCATCCCCAGTATTCTTCCATAAATGCACAGAGGGTCCACAGGAAGCCTGTACCCAAAGAGAGAGTCCAAGAGGAGCAAACCACTCATGTAGGTAACACGTGGGGCCAAGGCCACCCTCACAGTGCTTTCTCTCCTGGGGAACAGTCACGAAACTTCTCTTAGGCACAATGTCTCTTCTGGGAGAGATACTTATATGGCCTCCCAAGCTCTGTTCGTCATAAGGCAGGGACTATAAGGAGTCCAATCAATCAACAAACACTTATTAAGTACCTACTAAGGTCCAGGCACTGGACTATAAACTGAGGATACAAATCTCTGCCCTCAAGGAGTTTATAATCTAATAGAGGAGACAACATGCAAGCAAATATGTACAAAGCAAGCTACGTACGGAACAAGAAAATCAACAGAGGGAATTAAGATAGATTGGGGAATTCACCTGTAGAAGAGATCTTAGTTGGGAATTAAAGGAATCCAGGAGGTCAGGAGTCAGAGTGGTTGGGGGAGCTCTTTACAAGCATGGGAAACAGCCTGAGAGAGAATGCCTTAGAGCCTAGAGATGGAGCACGTTATTCTTGGAACAACCAAGAGGCTGGTGTCCCTGGATCAAGTACCCATTGTAGAGTAAAATATAAGAAGACTGAAAAGGTAGGAGGGAATTAGGTTACGAAGGGCATTGAATGCCAAACAGACCCTTTTGTATTTGTTCCCAGAGGCAATATGGAGGGAGTGACATGATCAGACCTGCACTTTAGGGAAGTCACTTTGGTGGCTGAATGGAGAATGGATTGGAGGGGAAATAGACTGGAGGCAGGCGGGGCAATCATCAGGAGAGAGAGACAGAGGAGTGACAGAGAGGAGAGACAGAGAAAGAGACATAGAGAGACAGACAGAGAGAGAGAGAGAAGAGAGAAGAGAAAAAGAGGAAGAAGGAGAGAGAGAGGAGGGGGAGAGAGAGAGATTCATACTTCAGAAAGAAACCATTGCTAACTCATCGTTGAGGAATCAGCACTTTGTTGCTGACATCAGCTGAGCAAGGGGTAGGAATATGTCCTCATATTATGATGCTACAACTTTCTTTACTCTTCTCTGGGACTTGAAGCCTTAATGAGTTTCCCAGAGGTAAAGAGGATAAGTGACTCATCTCTTGTCATGCAGCTCTCAGAGATAGGACTCAGTCCACAAAGCCAGGGGTTCTTAGCCTTTGAGCCATGGTACCATTTGGCAGGTTCAAGAAGCCAATAGGCTCCTTCTCAGAATTGTTTTTAGAAGTATAGAATAAAACTTAAGGTTACAAAAGAAGCCAATCATGCTGAAAGACAGTTATCAAAATGTTTTATCAAAATGTTTTTAAAAACAAGTTCATGGGCTACAAGTTAAGAACCGCTATGCCGCACCGTGCTGCCTTGGGTAATTCTCATCCTAATCGCATGAAATTTATGGTATGTTTAGTGCCTACTGCAGAGTTATCACTGAACCACCACTCTTCAAATGACTGGAATGTTTTATTTAAAGGCCTTTTTAGGAAAAAGCCAAAGAGGGAGATGCTACCGCTCCCTTGCAAATAGTTTTCTTACACACTTACCACATACTAATGTGCATTATATTTATCTGTGTGCCCTTTCTCTTGCTCCATTACCAGACTGGCAGACACTTGAGCTCTTTATCTTGTGTATATTCCCAAGAAACTAGCACAATACTTTTGTACATATGTGATCTGCTAAATGATTTGTGACTTTATCAGCATGGGGAACTCCCAGGAGTAAAACTCTCTTCAGCAACATGAATACCCACCCACCTCTAACTTGGAAAATGAACAGATCTAGAATTTGGAGGAACCTCAGAAGTTACCAAGTCCAGTCCTATCATTCTTACAGAAGAGGTAACTTAGGTCAGAGATGATAAGTGGCTTACCCAAGGTCACTGGTCCTAAGTATCAGAAACAGAGTTTGAACCTAGGTCCTGTGGTTTCAGAGCCAGAACTCGTACAACCACAACACTTGACTTCCCTCTAGGTTAAGTCCTAAAGAACAGCTTGAGAAATAGAATTTAAGTGACTTATTCAGGGCTATACAGATAGTATCAGAGGCAAAATTTACTCTTTCTATTGGGCCACACTACCCCAAAACTGTACATAATGGGTACTATATAAATATTTGTTAAAGGGATGACCAGCCTATCTGGACATACCCTGCAACACAGACTCACAGACACAAAAAACTAGAGGTTACCTTAGAGATCAAGACTAGCCTCTTTCTGAAAATGGGGAAACTGAGATACGGCGTGCTGAAGCGGTCTGTCCCAGTTTGCACTGAGTGAGCTCTAACTCCAAATCCAGCCCACAGCCTCCAGAACATTGCTCAAAACCATGCTGCTAAACCAGAGACTTTCTCCGCCTCCTGAGTCTCGTCTGCCGTGTTGCCACCCTTTGAATGATGAGGGAGTTGGGCTAATCGTCTCTAAGGCCTTTTCTAGTCATCTAACTACTCACTGCAAGAATCAACAAACATTTGTTAAACTCCTACTATATGCCTAGCAGTGTGGTAAGCACTGAAGACACAAAGAAACGTAAAATCAGACCCTGCTCAAGGAGCTCATGGAGGAGGCTTTTGGAGATGATTCAGCATGCAAAAACGGCTTTTAGTACCAAATTGTTCAGCTCCCTTGCTGTAAGAAAGAAGAACCACTTATCAAAAATTGTAGAAATATGTGGCACAGTGAATAGAGCACTAGCCCTGGAGTCAGAAGAACCTGCGTTCAAATCTGGCCTCAGACAGTTGACACTTATTAGCTGTGTGACCTCGGGCAAGTCACTTACCCCAATTGCCCTGCCCCAATTGCCAAAAAAAAAAATTGTAGAAAAGCAATTGATTGGTTGACTATCGTATGAAATCCCACAAAACCTCAAATACTGACCTCCCATGTTATACTTCTGCCACCAGCGATCCCCTTCTCCCTCATCTCCCAGGACACTGCTCACCCGAAGCCCTTTCCCATCTGTCTTATTGCACCTTCTAAATCTCTTTTGCTGAAATGAATTCACCTTCCACTATCTAACTATGGGTGTCTCACAAGGCTCCTCCATGGCACCAATCTTTATAGTTTCATTTATCCCCATGGGATCAATTATGAGATATATGCAAATGATGCAGAAATCCATACTTCTGGAGGTGTTTGAGGGCAGATCTGAATTCAGTTCTTCCTGACTCAAGGTCTAGCGCTCCAACTACTCTGCCCATCTAGTGGTTTGATAAAATTGTCCAGACAAGTGTTTGGGCTCCATGTGACCATAGGCTATAACACAAAGAGCACTGGACTGAGAGTCAAGTGACCTGCTTTTCAATCAGCAACTGTCTATACCTGAGTGTTCTTCACCAAGTCACTCACTCCTCAACCCTTTGCAACTTGGCTTATTATCTCAACATTCAACTGGCCCTGCTCCCTGCAAAGTGACCAGTGTGGCTTCTTAATTACAAAATCGAATGGCTTCTTCTCAATCCTCATCTTCCTTGAATTATTTTGGTACTACCAATTACCCTTTCTTCTCCTTTCTCTCTACATTCTTTCATTTGTTGACTTTATCAGCTCCCATGGGTTTAGTCATCATCATTGCCCAAATCTATATATCTAGCCCAAGTCTCTCTCCTGAGCATCAGTCTCATAATACCCAACTGCCTAAGGTGCTTTAAAACAATGTCCTATAAGCACGTCCAGAACAAAATTCATTATTTTTCCCCAAACACCCTCCCCTCTTCCAAACTTCCCTATTATTAGTGAGAGCACACACCACCCTTTTAGTCATCCAGGTTCCTAACAGTGGTGTCAAACTCAGTTCCTTTCTCTTACTCACCTCACATATCAATCCGTTGCCAAATCTTGTCATTTATCTCTCTACCTCTCATGCCTGGCTCCATCTCTCCATTCACATAATTACCACTCCAGTACCAACCTTCATAACCCCTCACAGGGATCCTTGAAATAATTTTCTAACTGGTAACCATTTCAAGTATCTCCCTTCTCTAATCTATCCCCTACACAACTATCAAAGTGATTTTACCAAAAGGCAGGTCTATCTCCCCATTCAATAAGTGGCAGCAGCTCCTTATTACCTTCAGAATAAAACATAAGGTTATTTGTTTGTCATTTAAGGTTTCTGACCTCTCCAGTCCCCTTCATGTACTTTGTGTTCCCTCACATAGTCATCCTGATCTATATCTTACCACTGGACCCAGATGGCTCCAGAGGAGATAGTGAGACTGGTGACTTTGCATAGCCCTCCATCATTTAAATCCAATTTTCTTGGAAGTCATGACATTACCTTCCTGATGTCATAGTCCTCTTCAAGAATGAAGGACAAACAACAACCTGTGGGTAGTAGTGGCTGCCCCACTGGGGACCCAACTGGCCAGGTCCAGTTGTGCAATGCATCTCCCTCCTTCCTTCCTTCCTTTCTTCTTTCCTCTCCTATCCACATAGGGAATCATGCCCTTCCCTGTGCATGCTCTGCAAAAGAATGTGAATTTTGATGGCTGAAACCTCACAAGATATCTTGGGGTTTATGGGCTAGATTTCTTTTTTAAAGATCATGTCTTGAATACAAATCACTCTGGATTTCATTAAATGGCTAATGGTGGGTTCCAGTCCAAGCCTCACTTGGTCATTATTTGGATTCTGATGGCTCACAATGAGTGTGGATGGCAATAGTTTCTGTTTTAGCCAGAAACCATGAGGGTCTTCCCCTTCTAGATTTCTTTCATTCATTCATTCATTCATTCATTCATTCTTTCTTTCTTTCTTTCTTTCTTTTTATTTATTTGTTTGCTTGTTATTGACTAGGGAAAAGTCTTTTCTTCATTTTTACCTAGCCTTAATCACTGAGAGGGTATCGCCCCAGATAAGCTAAGACATGGGAAAGGCCTTAGACTACGAAGGCCAAGGTCTCCCATTGTATCTGGGGTCATCTCCAGTCGTCCTGATTTATATCTTGCCAGATGGCTATGAAGGAAAGAGTGAGACTGGTGACTTTGCACAGCCCTGCCTCACTTAAATCCAGTTTGCTTGCAAGTGATGACATCTCCTTCCTGATGTCGTGGTCCTCTTTGAGCATGAAGAACAAACACCACCACCACCACACTGGGATACTTCCTTTCCCTCACACATGACTTCTCCTTGCCCATCTGGTTGCCCCCCCCATACTTGGCATGTACTCTCCCTCTCATCTTCACCTCTTGAAGCTCCTACTTTCTTCAAGATGCTACTCAGGTGCGTTTCCTGGTCCTATCTGTTGTTAGAACCTTCCTAAACAGAGCTCCTTTGTGTCCAGTTTGTATACTTATTATCTTCCTCATTGATCAATAAACATTAAGTGCCTACTCTGTGCCAGCTGCTGCGATAAGCCCTGAGGAAGCAAAGAGGCAAAAGACAGTCCCTGTCCTCAAGGAGCTTACAATCTAATGGAATTAAAATTAAAACGTAAGATCTTTGAGAACAGGAGGAGACAAGGTCTTTGCTAACTGGGGGGTGAAATGGGAAGGGACTCATAGTTGTCTGAAAGAACTTCCTAGAAAAAGGTGGTTGAGTTCATCTTTGACGGATGGGTTGGAATTCAATAAGCTGAGGCAGGTTGGTGAGAAGGGGAGGCATCCCAGACACAAGGAGAAGTAGGAAAATATTGGATGTGTATGAGATAGAGTGGCTAATGTGGCCACCAATCAATCAACAACCAATGAACATGTATTAAAGGCCTTCTATATTCCAGGAACCATTACGTAATGGGTAGGAAGCTGATCTTGGAGCCAAGAAGACCTGAATTCAGGTCCTGCCTCTGACTCATACTCGTGCTATATCCCCAGGCAAATCACTTTACCTCTTGATATTGTAAGCTACTTTCTAAGATTATCTAGTACAGAGAAAAAACTGATGTATACTAAGACAGGAAATTTTCTCACCTGAGTTCCCTTTCCCAGTGAAATTGCTGGTTCTAATTTATCTCTTCCCCTGTGCCAGACACTGTAATAGGTTCTCGAAATATGATATTAAAAATAAAAATAAAAAACATTCCCTGACCTTCTTTTGAAGGCAAATATGTATGAATATAAGTACATGCAAATATATGCCAAATAATTACAAGATCATGGGGAGCAGGGAAGGGGAGAAGGAGGTCCTAGAAGATACAAGGTGTGGAATATAAGGCTGAGAAGGAAGGGGGTAGGACTCCCTAACATTGCTCTAATTCTGCATAAATTAAAAGCTTAATTCTTAAGGAGAGGTATATTAATGAAAAGAAATCTCCCCCAACCTGCTAACCATTAATACATACACTTACATTGCACACCCTTGTATGCCTGCCTACAATTATCGTGCTGGCATATACTTGGGGAACGCCAGTTAATATTTTCAAAACTGCATTTCAGCTCTCCATTTTTACATCTGTCAAAAAACAAAACCTCATATTTTCATATGTAGTCACTCTCTCAGAGCTATAACAAATGTTTTTCCCAAATGGAATACAGATGGAGAATGTAAGTAAATACAGTCTCGGAGAATGACTACCTTCCCCTGGAGAATCACTGAGTTGCCCAAGCATTCAATTATCTGTTGAACCTCCCCCACGAAAGGGTGTGGGAGGTTGAGGAGCCAGCAGCTAAATAGAGACCAAAGGGTATCTCCTCTTTGATTACCGACCACAGCTCCAATCAAAGGAGCCTGGTTTTCGATTCTCTTTCTTTTTCCAAAGTCATGGATGTCAAATTGAAGATATGTTAAATACTACCTGTGTCCTCAAGTCCATAAATTTTCTCTATAACATTTCAAAGTCACAAGACAAACATTCCACAGCTCGGACCAATGATGGTGGGAGAGTCAAACTCATGAGATGGAAGAACTTGCTAATAATGGTGGCTCTTCTGGAGTAGAATGGGCTACCTTGTGTTCTCTGTCCTCAGAAGTATTCACGCGGAAACTAGAAGATTTTGTTCCCCTCCCCTAACAAAAGCAGTTGGTGATGCCAGCAGATAGAGCACTGGTCCTGGAGTCAGAAAGACCTGAGTTCAAATCTGACCTCAGACATTTGCTAGCTGTGTGACCTAGGACAAGTCACTTAACCTTTGTCTGCCTTGGTTTCCTCAACTCTAAAACAGAGTTATAATAATAGCACCTATCTCCCAGGGTGCTATTGTTATAGATCTTCAATGGAAGGTTAGACAGGGGGATTTCTAAGATCCCTTCCAAATCAGAGAACATGAATTTAAGGTTCTTTATCACTGTTTCAAGTGGCAAACCCTATGAGAATAGAGAACTACATTTCAGATATGAATGACGATAGATAGATAGATAGATAGATAGATAGATAGATAGATAGATAGATGGATGGATATTAGATATATAGATACACAAACATATATACACATACGTATGTATGTATATGTGTATATGTGTGTATATAAATATATGCCTCTGAGAAATTATCAAATCTTGAGTAATTTAAAGCGTACCTTACATATCTGCACATTTTGTTTACAAAAACAGAGAAGCATAGTATGTGAAGGTAAGCATCAGAATGACAATGGTCACATAGAGCTCTTGATGAGCGGCTGTGTTATGTAGTGACTGAAAAGCTGGCTTCAGAGGCAGGAGGATTCTGGTTCGCCCTCCACCTTTGATCCATACTGACTGTGTCTCTGGTTGTCATTTCTCTCTCCCAGCCACCCTGCCTCCCACCAAGTCTCTAAGACTACCAGGTACTGAGAAGGCACCAATGTCAATTGACAGAGGGGAATAACTCACTAGGAAGAATCTCCCACATTTTCCTTAAGTCCTTTTGGGGGTTTTTGTTTGTTTGTTTTGGGGTTTTATGAGGCAGTTGGTGGTGACTTGCCCAGGGTCACACAGCTGGTAAGTATCAAGTGTCAGAGACCAGATTTGAACTCAGGTCCTCCTGACTCCAGGGTTGGTTCTCTATCCACTGCACCACCCAGATGCTCCGCCTTTAAGTCTTCACTAAAAGCTCATCTTTGACAAGAACACGTTCCCAGCCTCTCTTTTTTTAATTTTCTTTTTAATTTTAATTTATTTTCTTGGTTACATCATTCATTTCCACAAGGTTTTGAGTTACAAATTTTCTCCCCTTTTTGCCCCTACCCCCCAGCCCAGAACATTGATCCCACTGTAAGACCCCTCCCATAATCTGTTCCCTTTTATGCCCTCCTCCAACACCCCTCCAGCTTTCTAGCAGGGCAGGGAGAAGCTCCCTGCCCCCGTCCCTGTGTGTATTATTTCCCAGTTGCATTTAATTGTATAGCTTTAAATACTGGATTCTAGCAATCCCTCCCCTGTCACCCACTCCC
>JAQQSW010014328.1:0-12132 GCA_028646575.1 Pseudocheirus occidentalis | reverse complement strand
AGATAAGGGAGTAGATTAAGAGTTATGCTTAAAGCACATGATACAGAGATTACAAACTTGCAGAAATACTTTTGCAACAAGCAGAAGCAAACAATTGCAAAACCTAATGATAAGTATGTGTGGAATGGTGGCCAATATTTTTTATCCAATTGCCATTTATTTTATCTACCTGTGCAATACTCTGTAGAGCATTAAATACAGAGTGTTCCATACATTTTAATGCAGTTTTAAGTTGGTGCTTTGGGACACCCTAAAAAAGAAAAATAGCCAGATGGCTCTTGTCCTAGAACCACTTCTTTACAAACTCCACTGGGAAATAGGATGTGATAGAAACAATGACAGTAGCAAAAATCGGGTATAAGCTATTTGCTGGAAAGACTGATTTTTATTTTACCTTTGTACCTCCAGACCTTGCACATGGCAGGTTTCTGATAAATTCTTGTTGGTTAGCATAGCTGACATTTACGTAACCTATTGAGGAGCATAAAGCTTTTTCCTAAACTCTGTCTAATCTGAGCCTCACAACAAGCCTATGAAATATATACTGAAGATTTTATAATTCCTGTTTTGTAGATGAGGAAACAAAGTCTCAGACAGGGTCAGTGATTTGCCCCTTATGACCCAAAGAGTAAATGTTCAAGGAGGGATTCAAACACAGCTCCCTCCGGCTCTGAGTCTTACCTTTTCCTCGCTATTTCACTACTACTATGTTACTTATTTTGTATTTCCATTATTTTTTTGGCCCTGGCTCAACGTGACATCTGTGGTTCTTACTGTGAGTCTTTTGCATATAAGTATAAGGTGATGCTGTTGGAATATCAACAGTAGGGCAGGGACCATAAGTCAGCCATCTTTTTCTTGGCACTCTAGTGATGGGTGGCACAGAAGTGGTCTGGTGTGGTTTGAGATTTGTGGCTGTAGATAAATACTTCTCTGAAAAGGCTAAATGCCTTGTGTGGAGGATTGAACCTGTGCTCCATGAAGAAGATAAAGCATTGAGATCCTAACCGAGGTCAAATTCAGTGCAGAAACTTCCAATTCTAACATTTTGGCTTAAACACGACTGGCATGCT
Source organism: Pseudocheirus occidentalis (assembly GCA_028646575.1). Lineage (NCBI taxonomy): Eukaryota > Metazoa > Chordata > Mammalia > Diprotodontia > Pseudocheiridae > Pseudocheirus > Pseudocheirus occidentalis. Next base: position 11,059 of record JAQQSW010014328.1, on the reverse strand, counting down.
TAGACAAGGTGACTAAAGGGTTTAGAAGAGACATCTCATTAAAGATTTTAGATTCTGAAAAAGCACTACATAAAATATGCTTCTGATCTTAAGGACTCTTTTGCCCCCTGAAACATTAATAACTTTTCCTCTTGCCTTCAGTTAAAGGTTCTAATAGTCTGTGGTTCTAACAATCCCCTTTTTATTTTTAGGCAGATTTAAGTACCAGCACACCTTCTCTGATCTCTGTTGATCAGAGGGAGCACATTTCAGCATACAGAACTGGAAAACAAATGTTCCAGGCCTTCTTGTTGACTCTTTAAATGACTACCAAAGCCTCTCTCAGATATTCTGAGCTTGGGGTTTTACAGGAGTTACTCACTTCTCATACCCCAAGAGTGCTTTGATGAGTCAATAGACTCATCAATAAGAAGACATGTCTAATACTGATTTTCAAATCAATCAATCAACAAGCATTTAGTAAACACACAGGCAAGGAAGGCCCTGTTCAAAGAATTAGAATGTAATAATAACCAGTTAAGACTAAAAATTTGCTGAAAATAATTTAATCTCTACATTGAGAGATGGACTAATTTAGTAAAAAGAGGTTTCTATTTGGAGTCAGAAAACCTGAGTTCAAATCCTGACTCTACCACTATCAGTGTGACTTTGGAGAAGGCAGGGAAGGAAAAGGAGGGGAACAAAATAAGCATTTGTTAAGTACCTACTATGTATGGGGCCACGGTGCAAAATACTTACCAAGTATCATCTCATTTAATTCTTACAGCTCCAAGAAGAGGTACTATTATTATCCCCATATACAATTGAGGAAAATGAGGCAGAGATTAAGTGCTTTGCCCAATCTCTCTCTCTTTTTTTTTGGTCTTTTTTTTTGGAGGGGGGAAAGCCGCATAATTGGGGTTAAGTGACTTGCCCAAGGTCACACAGCTAGTTTTGTGTTGAATGGCTGAAGTCAAATTTGAACTCAGGTCCTCTGACTCCAGGGCTGGTGCTCTGTTCATTGTGCCACCTAGCTGCCCCTGCTTTGCCAATCTCACATGGCTAGGAGTTGTCAGAGGCTGGATTTGAATTTAGATCAGCCAAATTCCAGGTTAAGTAATCTATTCACTGTACCTAAATGTCTCAAGAGGTTTATAAGCTTATAGATTTAGAGCTCTGAGGTCCTCAGACATGAACAGGCACGATTCCCTCATTTAACAAAAAAGGAAACTAAAGCTAAGAAATTTTACTTGTCTGGGCCAAAGTTATACAGGGAGTAGAGAGTAAGACCAAGATTTGAACCCAGATGTTCTGAGTCCAAATCCAGCACTTTCCCATCTATATTAGTATATAGTCGCTTGGGTTCCTTATCTGTAAAATGATGGAAGTAAAAAACTGATTCTCTGAAAGAGAAGAGGATGAAAAGTTGCAAGAGAGTCCAATTCCACAACATCTCCTCCTCCAAAGTGATCATAAATTCTGTGTCATCTTGGGGTCCTAAAGAACATGGGCTTCACACTGACTAGGGCCAATCCTGGGGACTTGACCCTGAGAAAGACAATTTTCTCCCTTTGACTCATTGGTCAACTTTATAGTATACCAAGAAAATCTCTAAATACCCATGATCTTGTGAGTGTGTGTATTATTTTTTAAAGAACTATATTTTAATTTTATTCAGGACACACTTAAGAGTGCCATGGGCTGCATGTGGCTTATAGACACACATTCTATACTTCTTTATTACACCATTCTGTCTGTTAGAAGTTATAGTGTCTTCTTTTTGCCTTTTCCTTCGTTTCTTGCTCTCACGATGGGAGAACGGGTATTAAATTTGTAGGCAGAAAGCCTACCTTTAGGTTCTAGATGCTATGTCTTACTGCTTCTGTGGCTGGAATCATTTCATCCCACTGGGTCCACTTTGAAAGAAGAGCAGAAAGTTAGAGTAAGAAGGGATGCCAGGCACCATCTAAGTTCATCTTCACACCTGATGAAGAATATACTCTACAACATCTCCATCCATTTCTCCCTTGAAGACCTTGAAGGAGAACTTGCTACCTGCCAGGAGGAGCCAGGAGGGTTAACGTTGGAAAGTTTGTTTTGAATAGCAAGCTGAGATCTTCCTCTCTGCAGCTTCTACCTCTTGCTTCTAAACTTGCCATCCAGAGTCAGGCAAAAGGAATCTAATCTTCATTACACATGATCGTTTATGTGTCCAGCCTAAATTTCCCAGAGCGGACATTGAGGTCACTAAGTCCCACACAGATTCTTTTTGTCTTCCTTTTTATTTTTGTATTATATTAATACATGTTATGGAACAAAAGAAGCATTTTTATAACATGGTACAATAAAAAAAGATTGTAAATGAAGTTGCGAGTCTACTATGTACAACCTGCCAATCTTTTTAAATATACAAAATATAATAAACAAACAAAATAAATAAACAAAAATAACTTGTAAACTTTTTCCCTCTTTTTTCTACCCTCTCCCCACCCTACCCTATAGCTGACTACAATTGTACATAAATAGGTGTGTGTATACGTATGTATATATGTATGTATGTATGTATATACACACATAAAACTATTCTACTATTTATAAATTCTTTCCCTGTATGTAGATAGCATCTTTCTTCCTATGGCCTTTATAGTTTGGGTATTTGTAATAGTCAAAATAACTTATCCAATCAAAGTCATTCTTGAAATAATATTACTGTTACTATATACAATGTTCTCTTGGTTCTGCTCATTTGGTTCTTTTTTTATTTCATACAAATCTTTCCATATTCTTCTAAGAACAATTTCTTAAAGCACATCATTTCTTATAGCACAAAAGGATTCCATCACAATCATATACCACAACTTGTTCAGCCAAAGGGAGACCCCAATTGATGGGCATCCCTGAAATTTCCAGGGTTTTTTTGTCACCACAAAGAGAGCAGCTATAAACCTTTCAGAACATATAGGTTCTTTCCCTTTCTCCCTAATCATTTTTTGGAAATAGACAGTAGTGGTATTGGTGGGTCAAAAAGTATAGGTAGTTTAATAACTTTTTGGGCCACAGAGACACTTAATATATAATATAGGTATTAGATATTGTTATCCTTTATATCACCCCCAAAGAAAATGCATGTGACATGAAGAATTTGTTAGAGCTTATGGGCAGATAAACACATAGGATGTATTAGAATCCTTCCTGAAGGAAAACACCCTTTGGGTGTACTGATAGACAAGTAGTTAATTTTCAATATATCTGCCCTCTACTAGTAGCTTACAGAGCAGGGAAGGTTTAATTCTCTTAATGATGCCCCTTCTCCAAGTCACAGCCTTCGTCTTTGAGCTTTAAATAGTAGTTTGTTGTGACTCTTTTCCTTCTCCAAGAAGTACAATGCTGAGGAAACTTCCTTCTACTGTAGGCAGTCAGTGTTATAATTTACTAGACCAAAATAGAGATAACCTGGGGTTATTCATGAGATAACTCCCAAAACTGATGCTATATAAGAAATCTATCTTTCCTGGTTTAGAAAACTAGACTCTTTGATCATGCTATTTGGGATACTCAAGAGTTCTACTCAATCTCTTAACAAGGTGCAAATGAACATGTCCATACTTTATCGGAGAAGACATATGCTCATCAGATTTAACCAGCATGACTTCACATGATTAATACCACTCTTTATGAGAATAAAATACATTCGGTGAATAGGGATTTACCAATAAGATGGTTCCAAAATTCACAAAAATTGGAGGATAAAGAGAGGTAGAGGTTTGAAGAGGGGTAGGGCTATCCTGGGGAGGAATGAGAGCATGGAGAGACATGGCCTGGGAAAATGGGGTTTTTGTCTTGGCAGATGGTGAATCTAAACCATACAGATTAAATTGCTAGCTCAGGGACAGAGGAGGTATCAGTGGGTTTGGAGTACTCATTTTTATTAAAATAGTACTTCAAGGACTGATGGCAAGTTTGGGCAGTAAGAATGAAGAAAGGAAGTGGAATTGTTAACAAAGTGTTATAAAGGGTGAGGGTGTGAGATGGTACTTACCCAATGCTTTCATTTCTATTCTGTGGTGAAGGAGGAATGAAGTAGAACATGGTTTTTCATAGAGGTTTGGAGTAGATAGAAGAGCCCTGTGGTTACCTCTAATTCTGGGAAGAAGAAATCAGAAGTGGTAGTCATGATAATGGACAAAGCTCAATTCAAATGAGGCATCAGCAAGAGAAATTAATGTGAAGAAATATCTATATAGAGTATAAATGGATCTTATATCATAGAAATGAAGTCTTTAAAGGGAAAATTAACTGAAGTCAAAAAGAGAGTTCAATAGATAAATAACTCTGGGAGGCTAGCACAGAATGTAACATGAACAAAAGATAAATAACAAAAAGCTTCAGACTTAAATAGAATGCTAAAAAAAAGTGGATCTGATAGCTATTTGGAGATAATTGAATAGGAACATGGGGAATTTATTTTGTTCTCAAACACTCATGGAACATTACAATAATTGATCCTGATCTAGGCAATAAAGAGCTTATAAATTTAGATAGGCAGTGATTTTAAATGTATAATGCAATAAAATAATGATTAGGGAAATATGACTAAAAGATGAAGGCAAGTCTAAATGGAAATACAATAATGAATTGTTAAATAATGTTTGGCTCAAAAATCAAGTTCCAAGAACATTTTAAGAAATTATACTGAAGACAATGATGATATAAGTGAAACGTTGAAATTTTTTCAATTCAACTAAAATAGGAAATTTTATAACCCTGCTGCTTATGTTAGTAAAAGGGGAAAAGAAGATTAAAAAGTTAGATTTGCTGACAAAACAATAAGAATTTTAAAATTAGTACACCTATACCATGCACACAATAAAAACTCATAATTAAAAGAGAAAAAAATGAAGCTGAAATGTGAAGAATGATCAAATTAACCAATAAATTCAAGAGCTATTTTTAATAACCAATAAGATTGGTAAATCACTTTCAAAGTTTGTGAAAAAGGACAGGCAAACTAAATTACCTAAATAAAAAGTGATGAGAAAGTAAAGATTATCATGAGTGGGGAAAAATGACCAGATTCTTATATAAAGTTACATGACAAGAAAACAGATTATAAAAGAAATAGATGAGTGCTAACAAAAACATGGTGAATAGACTTCGTTTGTGTGTTTGTTTTTGCTTTTTGGAGGGGGGAAGGCAAGGCAATTGGGGTTAGGTGACTTGCCCAAGGTCACATAGCTAGTGTTAAGTGTCTGAGGCTGTACTTGAACTCAGGTCTTCCTGACTTTGGAGCTGGTGTTCTACACCCTGAACCATCTGGCCACCCTAGACTTCATTTGTGATTTCATTCATATAGAGAACTTGTGGGTGAGGAAAGATTTATTACCAATGGACTTTGGCACCTTTATTGCGAGTTAGATGCTGAAATGACTAGACTAATTGTGACATTCCCAGAGTCAGATAGCTAGTATATATGGCAAGTGAAGCTTGAGCCCAGATCTTTCTGGGTCTTTATTCACTATATTATCTCTCTGACAAAAATATAGATCTGCCAACTTGACAAAGCAGGAGACAGATAACCTATATAAAGCAATATCAGAAAAAAGAAATTGTGTGATCTTCCATCATAAAAAATACCATTGCTAAATGGATTAAAAATGCATCCTAACAATTTTTTAAAGAAGAAATAATCCCTAAACTATATAAATTGTTTTTGTTAAAAGATGGTATTCTGCTCAATTGTTTTTATGAGACAAAAGTGGTCTGATTCCCAGGCCAGGAAAAATAAGTAAAAATTTGCCAATGTTATTAATTTGTGTTTATGCAAAAGTTATAAATAGAATAGTGGAAAATCGACTTCAGACATATTATACATTTACCATTAAAAGAAGGCTGGATTCATACCAGGAACACAAAGATAGTTCAATATTTAGAAATCAATATTTATGTTGGCTTTGTGGGACGTAAACTTTGGGGATCCATTAGAGGATTTTGAGCATACAATTTACATGATTAAACTGATACTTTAGAAAAATTAATCTGCCCTTTCATTAACACTAAGTGTGTTTCCCAGGACTTCAGAGACATAAAGAATGAATAAATATACATATACAATTGCATATATACACACATGTATGTGTATACATATACACACGCATAGATTCATTGGAACAACTTTTGTAGTAGCAAAAAGTTTTAAAAGTAGTAGGTATCTATTGGGAAATTGTTAGAGAGGATGCTGGGAAGATGGTGAAGTAGGTCATTGAATTTCAAGCTCTCAGGATTTTCCTCCCTAAAAGTGATAAAACAGTGACTGTGGGTGAACAAATGAGAGTAGAGATAGTACAGGGGTCCTTTCACAACAATCTTAGATCTTAAGAAAAATCCCAAAACTAGATTTCCTTTGTGTGAAGAGTAAACACCTCCAGGCTAGGGTCTGATTTAACAACTAGTGGCAAGCTGCTTTAACAAGCAGCAAGCCCTGGGGGTAACTGGTTTGGGAGGCTGTCTCAGCCCCAGCTATAGGAACTTTTATCCGGGAAAGGAGAAGGGAGTTGGGTGCCTGATGCTGGGAAGATGGAGGGAATCTCTGCTGACAAGGAACACCAGACCCAGCTGTGCTTTGGAGAGTGGCAGGGGTGGGAAGGAAGCAGCACAGACAAGTGAGTGCAGAAGCAGGGAGGTGGGGATGATGTTGGCTGTGGACATTTAAAGGAGGCTGGAAGACTTCCTTTGAGTTCAAGGACAGAGGGGAACACTGAAGAGGATCAAAGGTCAGAGGCACCATCCCTCAAACCTCAGGACTAGAGATGATTATAGAAACCAAATAATTACCCCGCCCCCAAAATGCACATGCAAAGAAGGAAGAATCGAACCACAGAGAGCTACATGGGAATAGAAAAGACCAGGGTTCATCTTCAGAGGAGGATATTGAAGCAAAGAAAACCTCTTCTACCTCAAAGAGTAATGTCAAATGGTCACCTGCCCAAAAAGAATTCACTGGACAACTTAAAAGATGATTTTGAAAATGAAACGAGAGAGATTGAGGAAAAATTTAAAAAAAAATAAGAACAATACAAGAAAACCAAGATTACTATGACAAGAAAGGCAGCCAATTTGAAAAGGAGATCCAGAATCTTAAGGGAGAAAACCACTTCTTGAAAATCAGGGTTGGGCAAGGGGAAGCCAGTGAAGTTACAAGAGATATAGAGAACAGATCAAGAAGGAAAATTGTCGAACAAATTGTATATAATGGCAATGAAAAAAGTACTGCATTATAAGAAACAACAGATGTGACCAGTTCAGAGAAACATGGGAAGATGTATATGAATTGATGCAGAGGTAAGTAAAATAAGAAAAATATTATATGAAATAACTTATAAGAAGTAAGCAAAAACAATACAAAAATAAAGCCAAATAACGTTGAGCTGTAAATTTTGATCTTAAAGGAAAGAAGAACATTACTTCTTACTAAGGGCAAAAATGTTAGGTGTGATCTATGCTTAACTACTTTGCTTAATTATTTTCCTCCCTGGTAAAAGGAAGGTTTGTTGAGTCTGGCCTCAGTGTATGCAAAGGATTAGGGGCCTATTATATTTCAGGTGAGGAGTAATGAATGCCTGAAGTATGGTGGTGACAGTGGTATTATGAAGCAGGAATAGCAAAAATATGGGATTTAGAGACTGATTTGATGGAAGAGGAAGAGAAGGAGTCAATGATACATCCAACATTTCCATCCTTGAGCACTTGGCTGATGAAAATAGGAGCTCCATTGAGAGAATAGAAAAGTCAGAATGGTAATACTTCTATTTTAGATATATTGATTTTGAGGGACAATGCTATGAACATATCCAACAGTCAAAACAGCAAGGGTAGAAATAAAAAGAGAGGTCATGGCTAGAGTAGTAGGCTTGTGAACCATTTCCATAGAGAGGATAGTTGAAGTTATTAGAATGGATGAGCTCACTGAAGGGGAGTATGTGAAGAAAGATTAAGGATATAATTGAGATATTGTTACAAAATCTGGAAGGAGAATTGGTTGTCAGAAGAAGGGTCAGCAAAGAAATAGGTGAAAAAGCAAAAGAGTTTGTATTATAATGAGAGAGACTTCATTCACCTAAAGAGGAGCATGCAAGACAGTAGAGAAGGAACTCATCATTATGGAGTTGGAGTCAGAAGTCCTGGGGTTAAGTCCTGGTTCTGCTTCTTATTAGTTGTGTGATCTTGGGCAGATCATTTAACCTTTCAATATCTCAGGAAACTCTCCAAAATAGGAAGTTTCTGCTGTCAGGTACCCACTATACAGAGAGAACAATGGGTGGTCAAAAAACCAAAATCACAAACCTTAGTGTGAGTTCATTTCTCCAGTCCTTTATGGAAACATTTAAATCCTGGACCTTGACTAAGTTTCAGTGTCTTCTCTGGTTTCCTTTAACCTCCTCCCTTTAATCCTTTCATCAATTTATTTTCCTTCTCCCCTTTCTTCTTTCCTTCCTTCCTTCCTTCCTGTCTCCTTTCATCTCTCCTTCCCTCCCTCCATCCCTCCCTCTCTTCCTTCCTTCTTTCCTTTTTGAAATTTTTATTCATTTTAAAGTTAAACACAAAATGAGAAAAGAAAAAAAATTCCATGTACACATCAGAACACAGGAGAGGATTCAGAATAAAACAATAACTTTCCATTTCAAAAAAAACCTATACAATAAATTCACACTGTTTTTAATGCTACCCAGCTTTTCTTTGTTTCCTTGTAGGTTTTCTTTTGTTCTCTGCTGGGCACTTTTTAACTTTATTTTTTCTGCTCCCAACCAAAAGAAGGATACAATTAAACATGTATACATATACACATACACACATATACTTATGTATATATATATATACATACATACATACATATGAACATATGCATATAGTTATATATACATTTGTATACATATATGTAAATCCATCCTGTGCATATTTCCATCAGTTTTAAAGAATTGTCCCTAGCACAAGCTTCCAGTTTCCTCTGAGAAGTTAGCGATTGCTTTCTGCATTCCCCTCTCCCTAGGGGAGGAGCAGTGGTTGATGGTTTTATTCTACAGCTGCTTGGCTTTTGTTTTTTCTTTCATCATGCAGGAGGTTCATACTTGGAACAACAACTCATCATCTCAGGCTTAGAGTTTTATCCCTTGACGTTCCCACCCTTAAACTTGTTTGTTCCTCTGCGTTAACAGAACTGCTGCTAACTCTGAAGAACCCAAAGTTGCACTTCCTCTAACTAAGTACACTGACTCTTACTTAGTTTTTCACTCTGCAAACTTCTTGTGAAGAAAATGTTGATTATTCTAATGTAAACTCTTCATAATAGAAACAATATGGTGATAAGTTTTCAGTAACAGCTGGTTATATACAAAGCCCATTTCCCCTGGAAATTGTGCCATCTGGGAGGAAACAATTTGTGGATATGTATGTCACTTTGATTGTGTTCTCTTAGGATAATGGGAAAGGTAACTGCATTGCTAGTGTCTCTTTGCTCAGGGGGAGGGAATAGAGTATAATTTGGACTGAATGGAACTGGGGAACCTTTGGTTAAACTTCAAGGCTATCACTTTTTGAATATCAAAACAAAAAAATCTATTTAGGAACAAATGTACATTTAACTGGCTCTATATTATAAAGATGAGCAAAAGAGTATACTGTACCCTTGCAGAGGGGCAGCACAAATTGTTTTCGTGAAATTTTTTGCATGTAAGCGTGATTTTACTGACCCAAAGGCAAGTGTAGAATCTTAAGATTTTGATTAAGAAGAAACCTTATCTCGCCCAACTCCATCATACAGATGTGGACACTAAGTTCTACAACAGCACAACGACAAAGTCATTTAAATGGGACCGTCTGCCTCTATTCTTGGTGCTCTTTGGCCAGCACTCCTAGAAAATATGGGTAGCTTTTGCTTCCTCTTCCCTACCTCCAATGATTGTAAATTACTCTGATGATCCGAGACATCCAGTTCTTCCTACCTGCCTCCCTTCTACCTAAACTTGTCTAGTTCATACGGATGAGACTGAATTAATGGCACTGTCTCTAGCAACAGAAAGCTTCTCCCTCTGAACTCTCATATATGGGGAAGAGACTTTACTGTTTATACTTACACTTCATATACTTATATGAAGAACACTCTAGACCAATTAACTCTTGAAGCATTAAGAGTTTTCAAAAGGACTTCTGCAGGAGAAAAATAGCAAAGGAACATAGAAGAAGGCAAAGTTAGGATGTACAGAGCTGTAAATCTCTCTCTCTGACCTCATGAAACTTGGCTTCTAACATACTCTAATAATGTGTTTTTCCTTTGAGCCACAAGAATGAACAGAAGAGAACAGAAAGTTATGGAATCACAGAATTTTAGAATAAGAAACGCCATTGAGTTCACCTACACCAGTTCCCTCTAAAAGATGAAATTTGAGATAGTGGGAGATTAAATGACTTGTTCAAAGTCGTATTGATGGTTAATGACAAAACCAGAACCAAAGTCTAAGTCTCCTGTCTCCTGAACTCTTTCCATACCTCATCTTGGAATATTTCCTACTTCTTCACTAAACAAGATTTTGCTAACCTTACCTTAGCCATCAACATGTCAAAGAGGTGGGGGGGAGGAGCCAAGATGGCAGCGAAGAAGCAGCAAAGCACCACAGCTCCCACACAAACACGCTAAAAACTCATAAAATGGGACTCTAAACAGATTTTAAAGCTCCAAAACTCTCCAAAACACAGAAAGCACATCTGTTGCTACAGGCACATCAACAGGTGGGGCTCTTCACAGCAGTCTGAGAGCCGTGGCTGAAATCCCTGCTGGCCAGGCCCCAGGGCATCGGGCGGGGAGCCCCGTCTATAGGAGAGCAGATCTGCAGCACTGGAGGCACAGTTACCACATTTATCAGGCGAGAAGAAAGAAAGGCTAAGAGAAAGGTCAGTGGATTTTACTAACTCCGGAGGAGAAGAGCAGGTCTGGCCAAACTGCTCCCAGGGCAAGGAAGCAGTGGGACGCGGCTGTAGCAGCAGGAACGGAGCAGCAGCGGCCTCCACTGGGCTGCTTCAGAGCCCCTGG
>JAQQSW010014327.1:0-12132 GCA_028646575.1 Pseudocheirus occidentalis | reverse complement strand
CATGGATGGAAGAGGGGTATATTGTGAATTGATTGATTGAATCTTTAAGAGAGAAGGGTTTCCCCCTTAGCAAAACCAGGCGATTCTTTTGCTCCTTGTTCTAAATATTGTGGCCACTGTAGTGAAAACTGTGTGGCCATTCTAATGTTAAGTTATTATGAACACTGTATTGAGACTTTCTGTGATAAGATGTAATATTCAGAATATTATATTGTGAATATTGTACTGAACCTTGATCTGTAATGGAATAAACAGGGTGTTCATTATTACTGTCTAATCCGAATCTTAAAAGCTGTTCATAGTAGCATTCTTTTGGGAATCTGCTGGTGCTTGGCTTTACAACATGGGCGTGCGCTAGGCTCCAAGCTTGGTGTAATAGACCCTTCCTGTTGGCCTGCCAGGATGCCTTCAGAGGGAGATTTGTTTCTCTCTGCTACCTTCTGGGTTCTGTAGCTCTATTTGTTCAGAGTCGGTTTTTTATAGGTATTGGAGGAGGTTGGTGTGGGAACTCCAGCAAGTTCCTGTTTTTTACTCCACCATCTTGGCTCAGCCCATATCACTTCTTACTCAATAAATGCCAGTGACTCCTTATTACCACTAGAATCAAAGGTAAACTCTTCTGTTTGGCATTTAGATCCCTTCATAACTTGAGCTCTTCCTACCTCCCAAGTCTTTTTACACCTTTCTCTCATCTAATCACTCCGTGATCCAATCACTCTCTGCAGTTCCTATAGACCACACTCCATGTCCTGGATCCAGTAAATCAAATGAAATCATCTTTGCAATGCATTTAACACTGTGCCTGCCACATAGTTGGTGTTCCTTCACATTCTTTTCCCCTTCCATTCCTTTCACTTGGAATATTCTCTCTCTATGCCTCTCCTTCCAAGCTTCCTCAATATTCTTCAAGATTCAGCTCAAATTTTATTTTTTACAGAAGCCCCTCTCCAGTCATTCCTACCCCTCCATTCCTTTCCTCTGAGGTTATCTTCAATTTATACTGTTCTATTTAGGGTATGCACATTGTTGTTTGTAATTATTGGCATGCTATCTCCCGTATTAGAATGTGAGCTCTTTGAAAGCAAGAATTCAGGTGGTCTCTCTTTTTTTTTTACTTTCTTTATATGCCCAGGACTTAGCCCAGTGCCTATCCCATAATAAGTGCTTAATAAGTACTTGTTAAAGCCTTCCCTTTGTGAGGTAAAATGCTCTATAAAATAAAAGCCTTTTTCTTTATGAATAACTGACCTGTCTGAGTCTTTTGTGAACAATTCCTCTAAATCCTTGAACAGATTGGGACTGGAGGATAAGATAAAACCCATCCCCCAATCTGTAAGGGACGAAAGACAGTGGGAAGGGCAAGAAAGGGAACCATAAAAATAATCTAAAGAGGAAAAGACCACTTTCAGCTGGAGGTTAGGGGGAGGAGGGAAATCCTGTAACCCCAGCCCTCTCATACTCCCATATACAGACTATTTATCAGGAGGAAAAGTCAAAGTGTATGTGGGCTCTGGTGGACTGGAGGAAGTGCTTGTAATAATTATGTGTAATCATTCCATTCATTTCAATGAGTGCTCATTAAATAGTTCCTTTTTGTAGAACCCTCAAGTAACTTACAAATTTGTTCTCTGGCTTCCTGTCTTATTTCCCCACACAAAAAATCTAATAATAAATGGTCTTATGTTGTTAGCATTTCAACTTAGGTTCTGAGCCAGGGATATAGACAGAGAGTGAGGACTTTAGGAGTGCAGAGGAACAAAGTGGTAGCAAGGAAGGATGCAGGAGGGTTTCAGGGAGAAACTTGAGTTTGCAGGATGGACAATTTGTAATAAGACCATAGTAAATGCTAAATATTTTTTTCATTCATTTGTTTTCTTAACTAATGAGGATAGCTTACATTTAAAATAGCATTTTAAGATGTACAAAGTCCCTAATGTAGTTTACCTGATTTGAGTTTCACAACAACCCTGTTAGTAGTAATTCCCTGTTTTACAGATGAGGCAACCTGAGCCTCAGGGAGATTACATAGGTAGTGAGTGTCTGAAGTAGGATTTTAACCCAAGTGTTCCTGACTCAAATCCAGTACTTGAACCATTTTAAGACTCCTAGGCACCCAGGAACAAAGGAAACTTGAGTTTCTGGAAATTGCACTTACCTGGATGTCAGGAGAACTGGATTCGAATCCAGGCTCTACCATTTACCAGCTCTGTGACCTTGGACACTTCAGTCTTCTGGGCCCCAATTTCTTTAACCTTATAAAGGAAGGGTTAGTAGATGATTCTTAAGATGTTTACTAGCTCTGTGATTTTTATTTCTCTGTGTGAGTCACAGTGCTGACCACAGACTCGTGATTTAGTGAATAGTTGCTTCCTTCCTTTCTAAGCTTTACATTCTCTTCTTTTTTCTTCCTGTTCTTGCTTTCTTCCTTTTGTCTCTTCTCTAAATATTTTTCTGACCTCAAAGTAGCTCTTGCCCCTTCTCTCCAGCAATGCACAGACTAGTTTAAGATTGCTCATGGATGTAGCTATGTAGCAGCTGGCGTTGACCGCTAGATGAAGCACTTAGCACAACTCTTGGCATATAGTAGAATAATAATAAATTCTTGTTAACTTTGCCTGACTTGTCGACTAGGGTGAGATCTGGCTCCATTACCAGTGGCTCAGACTCCTCTAAGTAAATAAATTCTAAATTTATGTCACCATCCCTAATTTCTGAACTGTAGTCAGATATCTCCAATGACTTGTTGGACATTTCTATTTGAATGTCCCGTCATGCCTGTTCCTCCTTGACCAGTATTTCCGGAAAAACTCCAACCATCCTTCACTCCACTTCAGACACTCTGGCCATTTTCTCCATAGCCTTACCTTGCCACCAAAGGATACCTTTTTCTCTTCTTTCTCCCCCCCTCCACTTAGTTCTAGAACAATGGTTCTCAACCTTCTTAATGCCACAATCTTTTAATACAGTTCCTCATTTTGTGGTGACCCCCAGCCATAAAATTATTTTTGTTGCTACTTTATGACTGTAATTTTGCTACTGTTATGGATTGTAATGTAAATATCTGATATACAGGATATATTTAATTTGAACATAACCCACAGGTTGAGAACCTGTTCTAGAACCATGAACCATGATTAAAGCAACTCTGTTATTGTTCCTGGATGGTATGTGTCAATCTACCCCTACATAGTGACAGCCTAGGTCGTGCAGCAGATAGTGGGAGGCCTGAAGATTCATCTTCCTGAATTGAAATCTGGCCTCAGACACTTACTCGCTATGTGACCTGGACAAGTTACTTAATCCTGTTTACTTCAGTTCCCCCTCTGTAAAGCGAACTGGAGAAGGAAATGCAAACCATTTATTTGCCAAGAAACCCCAAATATTTGCCGAGGAAGCCCCAAATCCCAAGAAAAACCCAGAAAGAATTAGATATGATTGAAACAACTGAACAACAAATGTGCTAATTCCTTCATGAAGTCTCCTGTGAATGCCCTGAATGATGACAATGATGACAACAATAAGAGCTAGATTTTTATAGTCTTTAACATTTGCAAAATGCTCTCTCATACACACATATCATATATGTGTGTATGCACACATATGTGCATGTATATATGTATACATGAAAATCTCATTTGATTCTCATAACAATTCTGAGAAGTAAGTACTGTTATTATTTTTTCTTGTTCAGTAATTTTTTTTGCTCATTTTTTGGAGGGCAATTGGGGTCACAAGGTCACACGGCTAGTTTTGTGTTCAGTATCTGAGGCCAGATTTGAACTCAGGTCCCCCTGACTCTAGGGCCGGTGCTCTATTCACTGTGCCACCTAGCCACCCCTGTCGTTCAGTTATTTTTCATTTGTGTCTGACTCTTCATGACGCTATTTAGGGTTTTCTTAGCAAAGATATTGGAGTGGTTTGCAATTTCCTTTTCTAGGAAACTAAGGCAAAGGTGGCTTAGTGACTTGTCCAGGCTCACACATCTATTAAGTCTCTGAGGCCAGATTTGAACTCAGATGTCTTCCTGACTCCAGCCTCAGCACTCATCACCGCACCACCTAACTGCCCAATACTGTTATTACCCTTGTTTCGTGGTTGAAGAAACCAAGACTGAGAGACATTAAGCAATTTGTTCATGATCACACAGTTAGTAAGTGTCTGAGGCAAAATTGGAACTCGTATCTTTTAGACTCCAGGCCCAGCATTCTATACACTGTGTCATCCCCATGCCACACAGTGAATAAAATGTGGAACTTGGAGAGAGGAAGACGTATGCACCCTGGTGCCTTGTCAATGCCTCTGAAATTTCCTACCCTGTGGCAAAGCCTTGGCCACTTCATCATTGTTCTGGCCCTGTTATTCAGTGAAGACAGAGCCCTTAAGTTGCAGACGCGTTAGCCTTGGTCCATTGTGGAGCAGAGCTTTCTTGATGTAGGTAGCCTTCTTAGTCACAAACAGCCTAATCTGTGCTGCAAAAATTCTCCAACCTATGAGTATGAGTTTGGACTGTTAATTTTCAGTTACATCTAAGTAAAGTCTCTAGCTAAACAACTTGCCATTTTCCCTATTTAGTCAGACTACATTGACAAATGGACTAGTTAGAGCCTTTGTTAATGCTATAACTGTGTTTATATTCTTTGAATTGTGCGTGATACACATCCCAGCTGTGGAGTATACTTCGTTAAGTTATAAAATTTGAGGAGAGCGAATGGTCATCTGCCTTTATTTTTTAATCGTCTCTAGGGAAAGAATCATGTAAAGTCACTAAAAGTAACCCAATTTAGCTCCAGTCAGCATTCCTTTGACTGTGTGGCTTCAGGCTGAGGTATCTTGAAATAGGAAGGAGTGAAAGAAGTCAGGAGATGGGCAAGAAAGCAAGAGTTGCAGCACTCAGCTTCCCAATCCATTCCACAGGGAAGGATGGATCTTCACACTCTGTTCCCTCCAGGTATAGGCCAGGCATAGGCTCTCCGTGTCTCACTCTGAGTTTATTGGAGCCTGATTCTCTCTATCCTCTAGTCCAACGGTTCTCAACCTCTGGGTCGTGACCCCTTTGGGGGTCAAACGACCCTTTTACAGGGGTCACAGGGGTCTCCTAAGACCATATTTCTGATGGTCTTAGGAACCAAGACATTGCTCCTTTCCAGGCAGGTCTGCCCACATGCAGATACAGACACATACAAGTATTAAAGGGTTTCTGCATTAGGAAGGTTGAGAACCACTGCCCTAGTCCTTCTGCTATTGTTAATTTTTTTTCCCTCTGAGATAAGTAAAAAAAAAAAATTTAAATGCTTATTATGTTCCAGGAATACAAAGAAAAGCAAGAGACTACAACTTCCATCCACTCTGTAGATATCTTGTATGTATCTAGTTATTTACATACTGTCTCCCCCAATTAAAGTGCAAACTTGTTGAGGGCAGGAATGATGTTTTTTTTTACTTTTCTTTGTACCTTAATTGCTTAGTGAAGTCCCTGTTACTTAGTAAACCATTAATAAAAGCTCATTGACTTACGGATTATGCTTTTAGAAGATTAAGCCAACAGAAGCTCAAAGTTTTTAGGGGTGAGGGAAACAATCAGGGACTACATATAAACTCAAATTTATGATTTGTCTCACTAGTAGCATTGTAAGAATAGAGAAAAAGATAAAGAGGAGAGAGAAATAGTTTTAGCTCCCTTGATCCCCATAGAGGAACGAACCACAGAATTTAGAGTTAGAAGAGACCACAATCTAAGTCATTTAGTCAAACCCATCTCTGAAAAAAAAAGAATCCTGACTAAAATCACTCAATAAGTGGTCATCCAACTTCTAATTAAAGACCTCCATTGAAGGGGTCCCCATATCCTCCAAAGCAGCCCTTCTCACTTTTCAATAGCTCTAATCATTAGGAAGTTTTTTGTTTGTTTGCTTTTCCTGATAACAAACTTGAATTTGTTTTTACCTACCTATCTACCTACTGGTTCTGTTCCCTGGTGTTAAACAGAATAAGGATAAGTCCTCTTTCACATGACTGTCCTTCAAAATAACCATCTTGTCACTCCCTAAGTCTTTTCTCCTTCAGGCTATCCCAAAGTTCCTTCCCGTTCTCCTTATAAGACATATGGGGTGTTCAAGGAGGACAGGGAGGTGTGAGGGCTTGCTGAGCCCTTTTTATGGCTGCTCATTTATCCTTGGTGTCCAGCTGTTAACCAATTCTCACCTGCAGCTCCAAGAAGTTGTAGTGGCCGCACATCAGTAAACCATCTAGGCAGATGGGTTAAACTAGGGTAACTGACTAGCCTCAAACCCATTAATAAGTTAGGTAGGGTGTACCAAACATGTGAAAACTTCTCCTAGTAGAATAGGTACATGAGAACTATTTGTTCCAATGGCCAGGAAGGAAGCTGAAGATGCCAAGTCATCTATTATATCCTGAGCCATTGCTAATCACCATGACTTTTGTCTTGCCACTGGACTCTAATGACTGAAAGAGAGAGTGAAGCTAACCACTTTGTGCAGTTCTGCCTCACTTATAACCAGTTGGCATACTATTTAAGACATCACCCTGTGATGCCATTTATCTTCTTTGAAAACAAAGAACAAACAATATAAGACATTGGCTCAAGGCTACTTAACATCCAGATTGCCCTGCACTGAACATTCTACTACTTATCAGTGTTCTTCTTAAACTGTGATTTCCAGTCTGAATACAACTTGGCAGACGTGGTCTGAGTAACTCAGACTACAAAGGACCTATCGCCTTTTTGCCTCTGGAAGTTATACCACTTTTAATGCAGCCAAAAAGACTAAGTGGAGGGGTATAATTTTTATGGGATTTAAGATATTTCCAGCCCATCAATAGGCCTCACGTGGAGCCCATGAAGGGAAGCTTGCTTAGGGGAGGCTTGCTTGTAGGAAGGCTTTCACATCTTTTGCTAATTTCTAATTAAGCACTGAGTCATGATACCTCTTGACTCTGAGAAGTGTAAATATACTCTGATTTGGTAGTTTGGTTTGGGGGCTCTCTTAGGAGAAGGGTCTTGTGATTCCCTGGTCAAGATTCTGAATGGCTTTATGTTCAGAGCTCCTCAACTGCTCAGATGTAAAGGCTCTTTCAATCCAGGCATGTATGTAAAGTGTGTAACTGATTCAGGCAGTCAGAGAAAGCCCTGTCTGTTGATCTTTATTTCTCTTCTTGTATTTTCTCTGTTAGTATTTTCTCTGAAGTTCAGGAAGCTGCCTTTTCCCCTGAACTAGTGAATGTAATTAAAAAAGATTGTTGACTTCTTAAACATCTGTCTTTCCTGGTAAAGCAGATCTAAGAACTTGTGCTAGCAGCCCACTGGGTATGCCAGTGTGGTTGCCGCTACAAGGAGGTTCAGAGGAGAGCAATCAGATTGGTGAAGGGCTTCAGGTTGATGTTATATGAGGATCAGTTGAAGGGATTGGAGATGTTTAGCCTAAAAATTATATAGCTTATAGCAGTATAAACTTTGATGTAACTTTATTAAATTATTCAAAATGCAGTCTTGTGGAAGATGGATTAGACTTGTTCAATTTGTCCACAGAGAGAAAAAGTATCAAAAATAAGATATAAATTTCAATGAGGCAAATTTAAGGTCAAAGATTTAAAGGAAAAAGAGAAACATCTCAACAAATGGAATTATCCCAATGTGGAATGCCTGCAGTGCACCCCTCCTTCCCCCTCCCTCCCAGAGTCCCTTGGAGATCTTCAGGTAAAGGCTGGATGACTGCTTGTCAGGCAAGTTGTAGGAGGGGGGGGGTTTAGGTGTAGGTTAGACTGTATAGCTGCTTACAACTCCATTCCAGTGCTGGAATTCTTTGATGCCTAAAAAAAATCTGTAGCTCAGCCCAGAGTAGTCTTTCAGCATCTCAGCCTTGAAGGCTTTGGCTAGGAGGTCCTGGCTTTGAGAGGAGACTGCATGGTATGTAGCTACCAGAGGCTCTCCTTCCTGTAACCAGTATCAGGGTTGGCAGGAAGGAAGCACTGAGTGCAAAAGGTTGAGCATAAAATTATATGCCCTGCTATTCTGCTGGAGAAGAGGTGATTCCCCTGGGTATTAGGGGGTCTGTGTGTGACAAGAGAGCCTAGGGAACACTGACATTAGCAAGAAAAGCTTTGCGCTCATTCTACCCAACATCTGCAGCTCCATAAAGACTTCCCTTGGAGGAATTTCAAAGGATAAAGACACGTTACTGCAGCAGAAAGAGCAGCAGAAGGTGAGAAAATATTATTCCATCTATAAGTTGTGAATTCCCTCTGATACCTGGAACTTGGCTCAGATAGAGTAAAAAGATAATCAGACTGGGAAACAGGAAGACTCAACTTTGCCACTGGCTTACTGTGTAACTATTTGGATTCATCAGGCATTAGTTTTCTCAACTGTAGGATGAGGGGGTTTTATGAGATGACTTCTTGGGTCATTAATGATAGATCTCTAACTACGACTCTGCATCTTGTCTTTGAGCCTCCAAAGGCAAAAAGATGAGTAGGATATATTGGAAACTGACCAAAATCCTACATTTCCTAAAAGCCAAGCTCAAGTTCCATTTTCCCCTGGGAACTCTCCTGGATCACTCCAGCACACCTTCCCTGCTGTGAACTCCTACAGCCTTCAGAGTCAGAACCATGAACTAGGATATAATCATATAGCCTTGTGTGCTTTATTTGTCTTTCTTATCTTCCCAAACAGATTGTAAATCCCCAGGGAGAGTGCCTGGGTCAGAAGTCCATTTATTTCCTTTCCGGGTCAGAGTTATTTTGGAACTTCACCTCAGAGGGTACCCTTCACCATCTAAAGATATTATTTCTACCTTCAAACACAGGCTAACAGTCTTGCCTCACAGGGTTGCCTCCTGGGCAGAGGACATATGATAGTGGTGATTCCCTTCATGTATGGCCTGGAACAGATATCCATTGAGGTACCTGCCGAATTTGAAATTCTTTTTAAAATTATTATTTTATTTAAAATATTATAAAGCATCTTTTTCTTCCTTCCACCTCTCCACATCCAGAGAGAGACAGAGACAGAGACAGACAGACACAGAGATATGGAACCCCTGCATATTGCATTAACACGTTTAAGTAAAACAAATGCCCACACTGGTCCTGTCTAAAAAGGAAACTCTTATTATACATATTAGCTTATCATCTCTCTGCCATGAAATGAGCAACTTTCTTCTTAATTAGTCTTCTGGAAACATGGTTAGTCACTTGATCTAAGTTCTTAAGTCTTTCAAAATTATTTTTATAATATTAATATTATAGTATAAATTGCTTTAGTTCTTTCTCTGCATCAATTCATACAAGTCTTTTCAAGTTTCTTTGAAATGTTTTTCTTCATTCCTTATAGTACAATAGTTTTTTTTACATTTATAGGCCACAATTTGGCCATTTCCCAATTGTTGGGTACCCCCCTGGCTACCAGTTTTGTCATGCTAAAAAAGAACTCCTATAGATATTTTTGCATATATTTGATCTCTGTGGGGTCTAGGCCTAGTGGTAGTATGGCAGGGACAAAAGGCATGCTCTCTTTGGTAACTTTTTTCTGAATAATTTCAAATTGCTTTCCAGAATAGTTGGATCCATTCACAAATCCCCTAGTGCACCAGAGTGCCTGCTTTTCTGTAGTTCCTCCAACTTGTGTCATTTAAAAAAATCATCTTTGCCAATCTCCTAAGTGTGAGATGGAACCTCAGAATGGCTTTAATGTGCATCTAATGATTGGTGATTTGAAGTATTTTTTTCCCTTGGATAAAAATAACTTTGAGTTTCTACCCTTAAGAGAACTGCTTTTTCATATCCTTAGACCAATTATCAGTTGGGGAATGGCTCTTATAAATTTAAATCATTTTCTTTTACGTCTCAGAAAGGATACTTTTATCCCAGAAACTTGTTACAAAGATATCCTCCCATTCATCCCCACACCAGTTAACCATTTGCCTTCCAATTTTAGCTGTACTGGATTTATTTGTGCAAAATCTTTTATATTTTATGCAATCAAAATTATCTACTTTATCTTCTGTGATCCTCTCTATCGCTTTATTTGGTAACAAAATTTTCTTCTATCTGTATATCTGATAAGTACTTATTTTTATGTGTCTTTAGTCTATGAAATGAGCTTTTTTTTTATCTAGGCCATGTATACACTTGGAACTTAACTTGGTATAATGTGTGAAGTATTTGTATAAACCTAGCTTCTGACATATTGCTTCCTAGTTTTCCCAACATCTTTTATTAGATAGTGAACTAGGTTCTTTGTGATTATCAAAATTAAGCTAATGGGATTTGTTTTCTGACTGTTGTATACCTAATATGTTCCTCTGATTGAGTGCTCTATTTTTTAAACCAGTACCAAGTTGTTTGGATGAATTCTGCTCTGTAGCATAGTTTCAGATCTGACTCTGTTAGCCCCCTTTGTTCCATTTTTATTTTTTCATTTTTCCCCTAGAGATTCTTGACCTTTTTTGCTTCTCTATGAAATGCATTATTATTATTTTTCTAGTTCTATAAAGTGACCCTTTGGTAGTTGATTGTATGGCACTCAATAACTCTGAAATCCTGTGATTCTGGCTGACATGAGGCTCGAATGGGATAATATATGCAAAGTACTTTATAACAGAGCTATATAATGGGGAGTCATTATTATTCAGGCAATATTTTTTTGAACTAGGTTACTTATTGCTAGCCATCAGGCTTTTGGATTTGCAAGCTAATTTTAATGTTAGCCTAGGAAAAACGCAATTAGGTAAACTTCTTCCAAAGGTGAAGAGTCTTCTATTGCTAGAGAAATTTAAATAGAAAATGGATAATCACTTACGAGGGAAGATACTTTCATATGGGTTGGACTAGCTCAACGAGTCAATCAAGCAATAAGTATTTATCAAACACCTGCTGTGTCTGAAGCCAGATAGTTTAATGGGTAAAGAGAGCTAGTCTCAGAGTCAAGAAGACTTAGGTTCCTCTGCACACACTGGCTATGTAACCCTAGGCAAATGACTTTAACTTATCAGTGAACCCAGACAACTCTGAAAGACTGAAAGTTGTCAAATAAGTGCTGAACTCTTGGGTAAAAGAAATTCCCCCCTTCCTAACCCCCAACCCCACCCCTGGGGGAGTTTCCAATGAAATTATAGATCTAGTCAACAACAACAAAATTTCCCAGCTTTGTTAGGCTGTGAATATAAAACCAAAGAATACCTATAAGGGCTCATCCAGCTCTAAAATCCTTTGGTTTTAGAAAACCAAAAAAAAAAAAAAAGCTTTGGAAGAAAATACATCATACTTCAACTGTTCTGCTCTTCTGTCTCCTAATTCCATTTCTGACCACCTTTCTTAGGGACGGGAGGTATAGCATGTGATTCCAAGAGAAGTGAAGTTCCTGAACTTCCTACTAAGAGCTGAGGAGCATGGGACAGGGGTTTGCTTTTTTCTCTAGGATGACCTGAATTGTTTAGTGCCGAACACCGTGAATCAACCATGTTTCTCTGCTAAGATGGCAGAGTAGAAATTGGGATTGAAGGACAAGGAAGTAAAAAAAGCTGTAATAATTATAGGGTCATTGTAATCAAAGGCATCGCAAAGGCAAGCCACGTAGTACCTTTTATTCTATGGTGCATAATCTATGCACATAATAATGATAATAGCTAACATTTACATGACATTTTAAGGTTTATAAAATGCTATACATTTTTTTTCTCACAATAGCCCTGAGAGGCTCTACTGTTATTGTCCATTATCCCCATTTCCCCATTATTCTCATTTTATAGGTGAAGAAACTAAGGCAGGCAGAGATTCAGTGATTTGTCAAGGGCTCCCAAAGCTAGTATCTGAGGCTGGATTTGAAGTCAGGTCCTTCCTGACTTCAGGAGCAAAGCTCTAACTACTCTACTACCTAGCCATCTGATAGATCCCTAAGAAAGGAGAATAAATGTGGGTTATGGTTACAGAGTCAGATAACCAGAGTTCAGATCCTAGCTCTGATAGTCATTGACCCCGTGGCACTAGGTATGTTTTTCTCTCTGTGTGTCTTAGTTTTGTTATCTGTAAGGTGATGGATTAGACTGCATTACCTTGAAAGTCCCCTTCAGGTGGCGGAGCCAAGATGGCGGCGTAGAAGCAGCAAAGCAC